>JAXIVJ010018135.1:0-24175 GCA_036785665.1 Chirona hameri | reverse complement strand
AACGGCTGGTCGCATGGTGGTAATCCATGGTCTTAGGATGTAAAGTTCTCGAGCTGTTGGTAAGCACACTAGTTACAGGCTAGTCACACGATAGTTAACCATGGTATTTATCATGGTAAAGTTATCGATCCTTGGTAAGTACATAGTTACAGGGTAGTCACACGATAGTTAATCATTAGGTATTAGCATGGTAACATTTTCGGGCAGCATGGTAACACGAAAGTAATTGGGTAGTATCCTATTCGTAATGCCTTAGTATCAGGCTGGTCACAGCTGTGAACATAGTACTAACCATAGTAACGCGTTGGTAATTAGGAGAGGTGAACTAGGGTCCTACTATGCTGTTACTAACAAAAGCTGGTCAAATTTGCTTTCAGTGAGCGCCGCCATCTACCGCTTCGCGGCATGACACAAGTTTCGCAATTGCTTATACAAATTTGGAAAAATGGAAAATGAATTCCACCAGGGCCCACTCCCTTCATAAAATATTAACTTTCAAGCGGGCTACATGTTTAGCTAGTCTGCCGAGTTCTGAAAAAGGCGACGCGAACGCAAAGACGCGGACATCGGCAACCGGAAGCTGCTCCAGTGCAGCGGTGCCCAGCTTGCTGGACCGAAGAGCTAATAGTGGGGACCAGGCCAGGACCTCTCCCCAAACCATATCTCTCCCAGCTCCTCCAGATCCACAGGGACCATTTATGCGCGGAAAAGTCGTTCGTTCTGCCCCTTGCTGCTTTCAAACCATTTACACTGTTCAGGCGCGGATCCAGGATGTCGGTCAGGGGGGGCATAAGTTGCGCCCTGCGGGCGGCACTTAGCGAGCGATACATGGGGCGCGACCCGGCGGGGGGGGGGGGGGGGGGGGGGGGGGGGGGGGGGGGGGGGGGGGGGGGGCGGGGGGGGGGGGCAGGCGCCCCCTGGATCCGCGCCTGCTGTTACTAGTTGTTTGTTATAGTTTGGTTCATATGTATAGTTATTAGTATCATGTACTATTGAGCGCTGACTGCCACCGGTCATCGTGATTTACTATCCGAAGCTAATGTATATGAACAACTTACTTTCATTTCAATATTTTTTTATCTATACCGAGATGTGTAACCAGGAAAAGGGGTTACCTGAGGCTTGGCTCCACTCACGGTCTGGTTCCAATATACAAATTTCTTTTCCACGAACCTAAAATTCACATTTTCACGCCGCTTCGCGGCGTCACATCCGCGGCCATCATCACAACGAAGCCATCGTAATCGCATTCGGTTCCTCGTACGCTCAATTTAATTTATATAATTTTTGCTTCTTATCCTATACAATGGCCCACCGCCTATATTCTGGGTTTTATCAGGAAAACCCGTAAAAATTGCGCCGCTTGACGGCGCTAAATAAGAATGTACCTACTATAACATTGAAAAATCCACCTTAAAAAAAATGCTGCAAAGGCACGCAAAAGAAAAAGTGGGGGTACATTTTTTTTCGTCATTTCAGCCAGACACCCCCCCCCCCCCCCACTCAAAAAATGCTCGGCGACGCCACTGCTAAGATAACACACGTGACACGTTGCATAGAAATAATCCAATTCAGAAGACCTTTGCCCCCCCCCCCCCGACAACTTTCGGAGCGTTGCATAGCTCTTGTATCAAAGCAGGGATCGCATTCATCCTAAGGAAGTAGATCGGTTACGTCACGACCCCTTAGTCATAAGTCCTCTTAAACTGCTGCTTGTTTCATAAAGATGTCCCTCTAAACATCCAATAAAGATTAGCAGGTGTCCACGGAAACCGAAAAAAATCCCACGACAATGTCCACCGATGTGGATTTTGATGACCAATTTTGAAGACCTCCACCATCCATGCGTTGCGAATTATCGGCTGCAACTCAAGGTTCTTTAAAAGCTCACATGTTATGCTGTAGGATGGCATCGTTGTTAGTGCGTGACATGACTGGTTAAAATGTCCACCTTAACATGAAGGATGATATGTCCCCGTAACCCAGATTTGGGAAAATGGGTGTCGAATCAATAACCAGTCTGTTCTCACTCCGACACATCATTTGTATCTACTTATTAAGCGATAATAATTTGGTATGATTGACCAAGTTATCCTTCATATTTCTGTAATCCATCCTGATTCCTGTCCACTGCATTTTGGTTTCTAGAAGCAGTGATCAAGTTAATGTTGGTGCACGGGAAGCTGCCTTCTGTAATTCAATGAAAATTGTCCTGGCACGCAACCAATAACCTATTTTTCACATGTCAGAAGGAAAATGTGCATGCAACCAACAAGATATACGCGCAATTTAGTTGCAAGCCACTCGTAATGCGGGTATTGTGCTCACTGTGATGAGAGTGGCTATCATAAGGCGTCTGCTTACAGTTATTATGCTTGTAGTGTCGGTCCGTTATTATCGCGTCTCACTTTCTAGATTTTAAGTAAGGCCGAAGGAACATTGTATAAGTATATCTGATTTAGAATGGTCTGGGAAGTTTCGTATAAATAGCTGAAGAATAGCCACAAATATGAATGAGGAGAGTCCAATGACATTACATAAATCCCCTCATTATAAATGAGGCAA
Source organism: Chirona hameri (assembly GCA_036785665.1). Lineage (NCBI taxonomy): Eukaryota > Metazoa > Arthropoda > Thecostraca > Balanomorpha > Balanidae > Chirona > Chirona hameri. Next base: position 21,610 of record JAXIVJ010018135.1, on the reverse strand, counting down.
TTGGATTCCACGTTTGGTTGGTAATTATCCCATTTGCAAATGTTATACGGAGTACGCTGTAGTAAGCTTCCTCGTGCGATGCCTCAGTTTCACCAAGTCTCTATGATTGGAGGATTGTAATTAATTAACCAGTAAAAACGCTTTAATCGGCGGTAACCGAGCGGTATCTGTTGCTTCCTCGGACAAACTACAAACAAATTAAGTTGTATTAAATTGTTCATGATCTCCTTTCTCGAATCTGCCAAAAAGGAGTACGTCCTGAGCGCTGCATGCTTCATCGTATAAATTAATTACCGAGCGGGCGCGAAGCGCCCGTGAGGTTTCTCGTCAACTTACTAGACCAGTAAAACGCCTTTTTGGGCGATGACCGAGCGGGCGAGCACTGGCAAAGCTAAAACAGGTTTGAAATATGAAGCGGTACGGGAGCACACGTGGTAGTAACACATAATCATTTTAGTCCTTTTAGTCCCCCATAAAAATTGCCAGGCCTCCATGCATGCCAACATACAAATTAAGTTGTATTAAATTGCGCATGATCTTTCCGAATCCGCCAAAAGGGAGTGCGTCATGAGCGCTGCATGCTTCAGCGTATAAAAAACGAATGCTTAGATAAATCAATCCATTTTTGATCAAGAATGATTTTGGTTCATTTCGACGTCTGCGGGTGCCACGCGCTGTGGTACCACCCCTATCAGAACGCACCATAACAAATCAAAATTATTTGATGGTCCTATCCAATGGTGAAAACCCGATCTCAATCGGAGCAGTGGTTGCAAAGTTATTAGCTTCCGAAAAGCGTCTGTACAGCCGGGTCGGGCCGTTCGGGCCGGGTCAAATGTAAATTTGTCTAGTAAGTTGACGAGAAAACCTCACGGAGCTTCGCGCCCGCTCGGCAGGGGCGTCGCTACGGGGGTCCGGGTGCCCCGGACCCCCCCACTTTTGAGCGGGCGCCGAAGGCGCCCCCTCAAAAAGTGTGTCTGTTCTGGGTTTTGAGGGGGCGCCGAGGCTCCCCTTTAAAAAAAACTCACAAAAAATAAAACCAAGGAAAAAAAACACAAAAATGCCCCGCCAGTATGTGTGCGCCCCTATGTCAGTGAGGGCCAAGCCAGTGGCGTACCGAGTATACGTCATTCAGGACATGACCTGGTCCTTTGGACCCGAGGCGCCCATGCAAAGCTGGCGATCAGTGACGGCGCCCCTCCGGCCAGTGACGGCGCCACTCTGCCAGTGAGGGCCGCCACTCTTCGGCCATGACAGCGCCCCTCCGGCCAGTGACGGCGCCCCTCCGGATAGTGACGGCGCCCCTCCGGCGAGTGACGGCGCCCTCTAACTAGTGACTGCCCTCTCCGGCCAGTGACGGTGCCCCCCCCCCCCCGGTCAGTGACGCCCCTCCGGCTAGTGACGGCGCCCCTCCGACCAGTGACGTCGCCCCTCCGACTAGTGACGGCGCCCTCCGGCCAGTGAGGTGCCCCTCCGGCCAGTGACGGCGACCCTCCGGCCAGTGACCACGGCCCTCCGGCGAGTGACGGCGCCCCTCCGGATAATAACGACGCCCCGGGCCCAATGACGGCGCCCCTCCGGCTAGTGACGGGCCCCTCCGGCTACTGATGGCGCCCACAAAATGTTAAAAGTATGACGAGCACGTGAGGAAGGAGAGGCACCCCCCCCTGCAAAATGTTCACCAATATTGGTGGCGCCCCTGTCGAATGGGCGGTGCTCCTCAAGGCAATGACCTAGTCCTTTGTGAATTCATTGCGCACGCCACTGGCCCAAGCTCATGGGCGCCCCTCTTCCAAAATGTGGCGCCCCTTTATTACAGTTGCGATGGCGACACGATGCTTCCGAGGGCGGCAAGGTGTCTTCGAGGGCGACAAGGTGCCCTTCCAAGGGCGGCATAATACGCTCTAAGGGCGGCAGAATGCCTTCCGAGGGCGGTAAGACGTCGTCTGATGGCGGCAAAATGCCTTCCGAGGGCGGCATGATGCCTTTCGAGGGCGGCAAGATGTTTTGCGAGGGCGGTATAATGCGTTCTGAGGGCGGCAAAATGTTTTCCGAGGGCAGCAATATGTCTTCCGAAGAGGGCGGCATAATGCCTTCCAAGGACGGCATGATGCCTTTCGAGGGCGGCAAGATGTTTTGCGAGGGCGGGTGGAGTTACTTATTCAAATGGTGGGGCCCAGCAACTTCCCGCTTTGGCCACCAACTTTTGTCAGATTTGAACGGTCCCTGGCGTTAAAATGACCATTTTCACTTCAAACATGGAAAACAACCAGGCAATGTGATAGTTTGCCCCACTACTTTTATCTGAAAAGATCCACCCATACTTCCGAGGGCGACGAGATACCCTCCGAGGGCGGCATAATGCGTTGTGAGTCGTGACTGAGCAGTCGGCGCCCCTGCATGCCTCGCAGGAGGGGGGAGGGGCTGTGAGTGCAGGTGTCGCCTCTTGAGTCGTGAGTGCCGGCGGCACCCCTTCGGATCGAAATGAGGCCCCTTTTGGACTGGAGATGACGACCTCAACAGCCGTACCCTCCCCTTTCCGAAATGTGTTCTGGTTGTGCGTCTGGGCCGATCCTTTTGATTATAATTCACCACTGTACGCCGTCATGATGCACCGACGCGATGGGTACCATTTGAATGTCTGTGCGATTTACCGTTTGCAAGTTATTGGCTGATATTTCCGTTCCTTCCTTGATAAACTTTCCCTTATTTTTTTTCATTGTGAAATCTGTTTACGGCAGCGCAGTTGCTATAGCAGAAGACCGACATAAACCGCGATGTTTTGTTTTACGTCGCGTGATTTTGAGTTCAGACCTCACAGGCAGTCATGAATAGGTATGTCCAATGTTAATGTGCTCCAGGGGCGGATCTAGGGGGGGGGGGGGCAAAAGGGTCATGCCTCCCCCAAAGGTCCTGAAACTATGATTTGCCGCCCCCCCCCCCAAAAAAAAAAAACCGGTCGGACGTACAGTTGTAAAAATTGCCTTGGAGCAGTCCGAATCCAGCTATCCACAATGAAAACTTGAAAATTTCTCGGCCGCTTCGCGGCATGACACAAAATACGCAATTGCTTATGCAAATTTGGAAAATGGGAAAATGAATTCATTAAGTGTCTGGCAGTCTCTCCTTGGTGGTACCTAATTGCTAGCCCCAGGGCCCAATCCCTTCATAAAATATTAACTTTCAAGTGGGATACGTTTTTAGCTAGTCTGCCCAGTTCCGAAAAAAAGGCGACGCAACCGCAAAGACGCGGACATCGGCACCCGGAAACTGTTCAGCGGTGCCCAACTTGCTGGACCGAAGACCAGGCCAGGACCATCTCCCCAAGCCATCTCGCCCCAGGCTCCTCCAGATCCGCAGGGACTATTTATGTGCGGAAAAGTCGTTCTGCCTCTTGCTGCTTTCAAACCATTTGCACTGTTACCAGTTATTTGTTACAGTTCGGTACATACATAGTTGTTTGTTACAGTTCGGTACATACATTCGGTGTATGTATACAGTTATTATTATCATATGTACTATTGAGCGCTGACTGCCACCGGTCATCGTGATTTACTATCCGAAGAATATATATATGAAAAACTACTTTAATTTCAATATTTTTCATCATACCGAGATGTGCGACCGGGTGCGACCTCAGGTAATACCTACCTGAGGCTTGGCTCCACTCACGGTCTGGTTCCAATATTAAAATTTCGTTTTCCACGACCTAAAACTAAAATTTTCACGCCGCTTCGCAGCGTCACATCAATGGCCATCGTCATAACGAGCCATCGCCATCGTCTTCGGTTCGTTGTAGCGGTGAATTGAGTGAATAACATGTTTAGCTTCTTATTCTCTACAAAGCCCACCGCCTATGTTTCTGAGTTTTATCAGGCAAACCCGTAAAAATTTCGCGCCGCTTCGCGGCGCTAAATACCAAATACCTACTATAACATGAAAATCCACATTAAAAATGCTGCAAAGGCTTAAATCTACACCAATACAAAAATGGGGTATATTTTTCCCGTCATTTCAGCCGACCCCTCCACTCAAAAATTATCGGCGACGCCCCTGGGTACAGCTGACAATTGACATAGTTTTGCTCATTGTAAGACAATGTCGGAACAATACAAACTGTAAGCTGACTGACAGCTGACCTTTTTCGATATCCCAAAAGGTCGAAAAGCGAAAAACACACAAAAATATCAAAATAAGGACATCATTAGAAATCTTGTGGTTGCAAAATAAAGTGGCCCAAATCCGGTAAGAAATTCGAAATTGGGGTAGGTAATGTCCGCTAAAAACGGTTTGCCCCCCCAAAGAAAATAAAAAACAACAACAAAAAACGGCCGGCTGGATCCACCCTTGATGTGCAATGTGCAGTCCTTGCATAAGCGCGCGGCTGTGCGGGTGTATGTTTGTAGTTGTCAAAGCGGTATTTTTTCGATTGAAAACCAATACAAAATTGAATTGCCCGCTGCGTAACGTCGACATTTATATTCGATATTTCGTCTTGATTCGTCGATATTCATGGTTCACCACCTCACCTCTTTTTATGTGAAAGAGGAACCGGAAAATGAATCAAGTGAAATCAGGGGCGGATCCAGGGGACAAGGGGCCACGGCCGCCCGAAAGGTCCTGAAGCCATGATTTGTTCCCCCCCAAAAAAACACGGTCGTCAGACGTGCATACCTACAGTTTTTTTTTGGGGGGGGGGCGAGAATACGCCACTGGGTTTCCCGGATGATCAGGCGGATGCGCAACACAGTCACTGACACATTCATACAGGTGTGTGCAATGAATGAAGCACATCACATACATCACATACGGGCCCGGGAAACGGCTAATAGTCAGTCGGGCGCGGCAGACTGAGCCGACAGATGTCGCCTTAGGCGGCGAGCAAACGGCGGCACGGGAAGCTCCAGCAGGTCTGGGGACAACGAGTTGTACAGTGCCGGATCGCGACAGCTGAAGCGCCTCTTCCCCATCTCAGTGCGCGACCGGGGCACAAACAGGTCGCAGTCCTGGCGAGTGGTCCTGCCCGGCACTTCCCGCACCTCGCGCATCTCAGCCACAGTGGCGAGACCCGCGGCCAGCTCCTCAGGCTCGCCGAGACGGCGCACTTTGTGTGTCAAACACAAAGTGCGGTACAAGGCCAGGTTCTCCGCGCCGAGCCAACCCAGCTTCTCAAGCAGGTCCGATACATGATCAAACTTTTTTCGGCCGAAAATCACTTTTGCCCCATAGTTAATATTTTTTTTGAATTTGAGACAGGTTCTTCCGTGAACCGTTACCATATATGGTGATGCAGTATCGGACCTGCGAGAGAACCAGAGCGTTGACCAGCACAGAGATGACGGACGAATGCAGGCGGCTCCTAAGATGTGATAGACCACTGAGAATGCCAAAACAGCGTCTAGTGACGGAGGTTACATGAGCGTCCCAGCTCAAAGTGCGATCGAAGGTGATGCCGAAATTCTTAGCTTCCGAAATAGGCACGAGAGTGTGATCGCGAAACTTCACCGTGAAGTTCGGGGCATTGCGCAAATTTTGAGCGCTTCCCAACAGCATCAGTTGAGTTTTCTCAGTGTTGATTTTTAAGCCGTTTCCACGAAACCATATGTCTAGAAAAGCAAGCGCACGTTCCATCCTACTCACGACGTTATTGAGCTCTGACTTTTTGCCACTGACTAAAATTTGTGTATCATCGGCATACTGTACTACTACTGCCTCCTCGGCGAACAAGCCAAGGTCGTTGGCCAAGACGCAGTAGAGCAGAGGGCCGAGGGCAGAACCCTGCAAAACCCCGATGCTGTTGGGAAGCGGAGCTGAAATTTGTGTGTTGCCCAGAGCGTCAGTGAAGCTCACGCTCTGAGTATGATTCCGAAAATAAGCAGAAAACCAAGTAATATCAATTCCGTAAAGCTGTAATTTTGTCAATAATTTAGCGTGGTCTATCACATCAAAACACTTGCTCAAATCCAGCAGGCAGAGGAGGGACAGCTCTCCACGGTCATTAGCGGAAAGGATATGATCGGAAATGGATATCAGGCCGGTTTCCGTCGAGTGACGAGGACGAAAACCGTGCTGAGTTGAGGAAAGGAGGTGGTTTTGGGAGAGGTAATTGTAGAGCTGTTGATGGACGGCCCGCTCTAACAATTTTGGAGATCACTGGAACTATGGAAATTGGCCGGAAGTTGGATGGATTAGAAGGATCACCGGCTTTATGGATTGGGTAAACGAGGGAGTGTTTCCAGGATTGAGGAACATCCGAGAGAGAGATACTGGAATTGACCAAATGCAGGAGCACCGTTCCAATCTCGTCAAAAGACATGCGGACCATGCGGATACAGACGCCGTCCTCACCGCGGGCGGCTGACCCGCTCATACCGAGTACTACCGCCCGCAGCTCGGACAGGCGACAGCGTGAGCGCGTAGGCACCGACACGCGGCAGTCTGCAGGGCAGGTCCGGGGTCTCCCCCAAGTCCAGCACCTCACCGGCAACGCGTGGGCCTACGCTGACGAAAAACCGGTTCAACTGATCAGGCGCAGCACCAGGCAGTTTGCGATCGGCCCTCCCGCTCCCAACGGCCGGCCGTATAACCTTCCACATCGCACTGCGTCCCTCCTCGTGAATACGCAGCCGAATGTCATCACAGGTGTCACGCCTAATCGCAGATCGTGCGGCATTGTTCAGTTGCGTATACTCGGCCGAACTGTGGCCAAGTGAGGCGAGCGCCGCGCGGTGACGAGACATGATGGTTCTGATATGATCACTGACCACAGGGGCAAGCCCGTTTCTTATCCGCATGGTCCGCACGGGGACATGTGAGTCAACTATGGGTACAAATGTATCGATGAAACGGTTCCATTTAAGAGTGACCGTGGGTGAATCTAGCACCACAGTCCAGTCAGCACATACTAAGTCGTAATTGAAATCAATGATGGAAACACGGCGCAGACAACGCATACGAACAGTTCTCCGCGGTTGGCGTGGGCGAGGCACGTCTATGCGAGCACGAACAAACCTATTCGGGCTAAAATGACAGAAAACAGTGGCGCATCGCTTTACAAGATTACGACAGTTAGATATAAAAACATCTAGTAATGAACCGGAGACATAGGTTCTTTATAGAGTTTAGTGCTTGTGCGAGGAACATACTTGATAGAATTAATAAACTAAAAAACATGACCTTTCCCTCTACAATGTGAAAATCCAATGTTATCAAAATGTTATTATTATGTTGTAATATTTCGGCCACAGGCCTTTATCAAACAGTTTGATAAAGGCCTGTGACTGTTTGATAAAGGCCTGTGGCCGAAATATTACAACATAATAATAACATTTGGATAACATTGTAATTTCACATTTTCGAGGAAAATGTCATGTTTTTGGAGACATAGTTGGTGATTTGACGAACTGAGTTAGCGAAAAGACTGATAAAAACTACACAATGTCCGCTTGCCTGGGTCGGTGGAGGGTTTAAGAAAATCTCAGTTCAGGTCGCCGCATACTAAAATCTTCGTCATAGGGTAATCAATGCACACTCGCTGATACTGTGCTTCCAGGTCGGAGAAGTCGGCCTCAAGATCAGCAACGTTGCGTCTCGGAGGGCGATAAACTGTGCCGAGGACAAACTTGCGTCGGCGATCAGGCCTCACTATCACCCACAAGGTCTCGAGCCTGCTGTTGGGGTTCGGCTCCGTGGTGACCTTGAGGGGGAGGCGCTGATGCTGTCCCGGGCAGCCAGTGCGACCCCGCCGTAGCCGCGCCCGTCTGGTCGGTCGGCACGGAAGAGGCGATAGCCGGGCAGAATCAGGAGGCGGCTCGGTATTGACGGTCGGAGCCACGTCTCGTTGAGTGCCATCAGGTCATAACTGCCGCGTTGGAGTTCATCAGCCAGTTATAGTAGTTTGGGCTTCAGGGACTGGACGTTGAGGAGCCCCACCGTGAGGGTAGCGCCGGTCGCTGCTGCAGATCGCTCGTCCCGGGATCGGCCGCCTCTGCTCCCCCGGCGCCGGGCCCCGGGCGCGCGCCTGCCGCGCCTCGTCCGGTGCAGCCGGCCGCTGGGCTCAGCTGATTGGCCGCAGGGCACGGTCGACCCAGCTCCCGGGACGCAGTCAGCTGGCGCCGGGTCAGGGCCAGGCTCAAGGTCACGCGTACCAGCGGGCGACGACCGTTGGTACCGGGCCGATGTCGGCAGCGACGGTGGCGGCGGAGCCGCAGGCGTGGCGGCCAGCACCAGGGCGTTGACGACGGTGAGCAGAACGTACAGCCGCGGCAGGTCACGGTGAACGGAGACACTGCATTTAAGCATGGTGGCCACTGATAATCTGATCACTGCTACCGTGCACCGCTCGCACAAGAGGGTCCAACCGATGTCCGACAGATCGTACCAAGCCGCCCAAACGAGTGCCGCACGCACTGTCACTAAACCAAGCCACTAATTTGAAACACACACACACACACACACACACACACACACACACACACACACACACACACACACACGCACACACTCAGTCTGCTTCCAGTCAGTCGTTCACGCACACGGACAGGCAAAACCGGTGGAGAGAAGGGAGTCCCTCCCTTCTCTCCACCGGTTTTGCCGGCGCCGCGTCCGTACGCCGCGTCCGTACGGGAGCGCCGGCGCCGCGTCCGTGCGCCGGCGCGGCGCACAGGCTACTGACATGAACTACTGACACGTGCCACGTGACCTACTGACCACAAACTCCAGTTTGTGGACTCCCGCCCTCAAATAAATTTGTTTTAAGCTTTTTCACAAAAGCACGTGAGTCAATGGTGAACAAACTTCAGATGTACACTAATAATATTGTGTAGTCAAGTTATATAGGTATTCGACACCGGAGGCGATATCTGGGAAGGTTTTATTGCTGCTGACTTCAAGTGCTTAAAGGAGACCGAGCGCGTGCTCAGTACATCAGCTACTTTGTTATTTGAGCTTTCGATCTTCTGATGTGTGACATCCTTGCAGTGCAGATCCTTGATGTGCAGATCCTTGCAGGCTGGCTCGTTTGTTAATTCAGACTGTTGCAGGTCCCAGGGTAGATTCTGCAAAATGTACCGGGTATGATATCCAGAATAGGTATTAGTGGCATAGGACCTCAGAAATTACGGCGCCCTCAAACCAAATCCCGTATCACCACCACCACTACACCCAGAATAAGTAGTTGAAATCGTGTTAGCGAAGCTAAAATATGTAGGGGGCCCTGTGTCCATGGGGGCCATGTATGTGCCAGGGAGCCCATATCACAGACCGCGGGTACTACCTTGGCGAAATCCTGAATACGCCTTTGGTCATGCTCAGAGGATCAGCATCAATTTATGCATTTATCTATTTCATTTCCTTATTTTACAATCATGGGGTTGTCAACTAAGCACACAGGCTATTACGCCCCGAGTCAGCAGCGGTCCATATATCCGTTATAATATCCATAGAACACACGCGCACACAAACTTGTATTCACGCAAACAAAAATGTCCTCTATTCGCATGTACCAGAACTCGCTGCAACTCATTTGTCACACTGTGTCGACCGGTGTGGTGATGGTGTGCCATACCCGTTCAGCTGTAAGCGAAGCGTTATAGTAGCCTTGAGCGAAGCATTGCATGCAATCAGCCTTGCAAAGCAACCACGGTATCGAAGATGAGGGCTCAAATTTAGTTGGTATGATAATAGAAGTGTCTTCTCTCAGGAAGCAAATAACATTTTTTATAGCATCCTTACTTTTTAAGATATGTTTGGTATTGCGCCGCCGTTCACCCTAAGTTAGACGATTTCCCGAGATTTAACATTGGAAATAAACCAATAATGTTATCTTAAAATGTCTCAAGCTGCGTCGGCGGTGGTGTCAGGTCTTTGGCGATAGTGTAGAACTTTGCATAATATACCAGGATCCAGAGAACATATTTGTTACTCCTTACAGTTTTCTTGCAAGACTTCGAAATATGCAGTTTTATACCGAAAACCCAATTGCAGCAGGCCCGGACGGGCGCTCCGCCGCCCGGCGCTAGTTCCGCGTACGGCACACCATGCACAGAGGACATTTGTTGGACATGCGACACATCTGTTTCAAGTCTCGTGAGGAAATCTCCTGACCTGACGCGGCTCCAAAGGAAGCTTGTTGTTACAGACTCAGTGTTCTCACACAAATTCTGGAGTGTAGTTGCCGTCATATCAATCTTGCATGTCAACAAGTTAATCGAGGGATACGAGAATCATGTTTGATGAATTTCATATATTTATATGGGATATTGCCAGTTATTGCCGTGGTCAGAAAATGAAACTTGCTTCAGATAATCGAACAATAACCCATTCAATTTTATCTAAACTTCTGGCATAATGGAACCATCTCCATGACATTTCCAAAACACGGAAGCAGGAAAAGTTTGAACGGTGTGTGTGTGTGTGTGGGCGTGTGTGTGCGTGTGCGTGTGCGTGTGCGTGTGCGTGTGCGTGTGCGTGTGCGTGTGCGTGTGCGTGTGCGTGTGCGTGTGCGTGTGCGTGTGCGTGCGCGTGCGCGTGCGCGTGCGCGTGCGCGTGCGCGTGCGCGTGCGCGTGTGCGTGTGCGTGTGCGTGTGCGTGTGCGTGTGCGTGTGCGTGTGCGTGTGCGTGTGCGTGTGCGTGTGCGTGTGCGTGTGCGGGACCTGAAGACGCCTCCAGCCAGCCTGCTCCAGCCCTCCACCGCTTCCGGGTGCGGAACCCTGACCACGTGCGTGTGGCAGGGTTGTAGACCCTTAGATAGGTAGACTTTAGATATTTTTAAGTAGGTAGACTCATTAGATACAAATTTTGTATTGGCAATAGGCCTCCTCCACGGTTTAGGCCCCCTCCAGTCTTGAGAAGTTAATTTGCAGTTGCCAACACGTTCTGTCGTGTGTGGCAATTAACGTAAATAGTTAGCCCCCATCCTTCCCCTCCTGAGCCACGACGATGGCTACCCCCCCGGAACCCCGCCCCCCCGACCCGCCCGACCCCCCTCTGGGGTCTTCCGGCGCGCGACCGCGCGTCCCCCTGGACGGCCCCCCTCCCCGCCCCCTTCAGGGGCCCCGCCCCCTTCAGGGGCCCAGCCCGCCCCGTCCAGGGGCCAGGCTCCCGCCCGACTCACGCACCCCCGACGGCCCGGCGTTCCTGCTTATGAAGCGGGACGACGGTGCTCCGTTTGGGTCGACCAACCCCTTCGCCATAAGGCGCTGGATACAGTCGACCTGTGGCGGGGACGTGGGAAAGGCCAGGGTGATCCGGTCAGGAGCTCTCCTGATCCAGACCCTGTCTGGACAGCAGAACGTCCGGCTGCTGGCAGCCACGTCGTTCATCGGTGTAGCGGTGAACGTCGAGGCCCCCATCCACCTAAACTCGGTGGAGGGCCTCATGTGGTGCCCTGAGGTGGCTAGCCTCTCGGAGGAGGACATCCTCTGGGAGCTCGAGCCGCAGGGCGTAGTGGAGGTGGTGCGGCTCAGGCCCCAGAGGCAAGAGCAGCCCAACCCACTGGTACGCCTGAGGTTCGGCAGCCTAGCACTGCCCAGCCAGGTGTACTGCGGCTACCTTCGGGTAGACGTACGCCCCTGGATCCGCCCCCCCGGCAGTGCCGAAAGTGTTGGCGATTCGGCCACACCGACGGCGTCTGCCAGGCACACAGCCACACGTGTGGTCGGTGTGCCGGGCAACACCCGACAGACGGGTGCACCGCCGCAGCTAAGTGCTGCGCCGGATGCGGCGACGCCCACGCCGCCTGGTATCGGCGCTGCCCGGCTCAGGTGGCGTTCGTGGAGGCGGAGAACGGACGCCGACAGAGGCCCGCTTCCCCCCCGACGCTCTCCCCAAACTTGAACCCCGCCGCCTGGCCGCCGCTGGCCAAGGACCCGGCCCACCGGACCACCGGTCCGCAAGCCCCGCCCCAGGCAACCCCATACCAGCAGGCTGCCCAGCCAGACCTGCCCCAACCCCGACCCGCCAGGTACGGCTACCCGCCCATGCCCGACCCGTCCCGCCGCTCAGCCGAGTCCACCCCGGCTCCCTCGGACGGACCCTCCCCTCGCCGGGAGACCACCCGTCGTTCTTCGGAACTGTCGTCCGACGACGAGTCCCTCCTGCGGACCGCCGCCCTGAAGGCCGGCCAGAACCAGAGCTCCCGCCCCTCCTCCCTCTCCCGCCCCTCCTCCCACTCCCGTCCCTCCTCCCACTCCCACCCCTCCTCCCAACCCCGCCCCTCCTCCCTCTCCCGCCCCTCCTCCCACTCCCGCCCCTCCTCCCACTCCCGCCCCTCCTCCCGACCCCGCCCCTCCTCCCACTCCCGCCCCTCCTCCCACTCCCGCCCCCGGGCCACTGAGGAGAGCCCGACCCCCTCCCCGCCAGCCCGGTCCCGGTCACGGTCGAAGCCCCGCATACCCAGGCACACCCGAGCGACCGCAGGGCGCGGCCCGGACAGCAGCGACTAAAAATGAATAATAACCAGCCAGAATTTGTCCTCCAATGGAATGTTAGATCTTTAATATCTCATTGGGGGCAATTCAAACATTACGTCTTAAATAATAATCCGTTAGTAGCCGCTGTTCAGGAAACCCATTTTATTGACGCCGACTTTAACAATTATACTCTTAAAATCTACGGTTATAGCCTTTATACAAACAACGTAAATGCATCACCGCGCCGAGGCGGCTCGGCTTTGCTTATTTCAAACCAACTTTTGCATCATCAAATCGACCTTCAAACAACCTTAGACGCAGTCGGCGTTAATATTAAAATCGCTCAGCTAGAAATAACTCTCATCTCAATTTATTTCCGTCCTACGGAGGACATAGACATTGATTCTTTTTCTCAGCTTATTACAAATATTAACACCCCATGTCTGATTATGGGCGATTTCAACGCGCATAGTCGGGCGTGGGGCTGCCTTCGGAACTCTCTTCGAGGCCAAATTATGCTGGACCTACTGGACCGGCATAATTTGGTCTTCCTTAACGACCAATCGCCCACACACGTACACCACTCAGGAGGCGAGGTGACTTACAGCGCCATCGATCTCGCCTTCGCCACACCACGCATCGCGACTCTTTTTACATTTAACGCACAATCTGACCCTCTTTTTAGCGATCATTTCCCAATTCACTTAGAACTCCAAGTCCCTTCAGGACAGACTAATTTTTACTCTCTGCCTAGATGGAACCTTCGCAAAGCCGACTGGTCCTCCTTTCAAAAACACATTGACACTAGTCACCCCGCAGACTCCCAGACCGACATTAACACATTTTTAAACACTATTCTCGCATCAGCACACCAGCACATCCCACACACACGCACACACACACAACACCACCCGAGGCAGCGTACTGCCCCGTGGTGGAACACAGAATGCCAAAGAGCTGTTGCCCTCCGGAAAAGAGCATTTCGAAAATTTCAATCTTGTATAACTGCAGAAAACGAGCACGAAGTACGGAAAACCCGCTCTTTGGCTAAAACAATCATTGACAAAGCAAAAAAAGAATCTTGGCAGGAATTCTCATCTACCTTTAATCGATTTACCTCCCTCTCAAAAATTTGGACATTAATTAAATCGTTTTCAAATAAAAGACCACCGCCATACAAAATCCCACACTTACAAATACACAACACATCTTACACGCTTCCCCTAGAGGTGGCGACACAATTTGCACAACACTACGCTAGCATATCATCAACCCAACAATGTACACCAACTTTTACTAACCAACTTAACGATCAATTTCAATCTATTAGCTTTGACTCTAAAAACGTAGAAATCTACAACTCTCCTTTTACCAACTCCGAGTTAACGTATGCTATCGGTAAATGTGGTAAAACTTCTGTAGGGCCAGATCAAATTGATTACTCTTTCTTTAAAAACTTGACAGAGACTGGTCTCACCAACTTACTAACAGCCTTCAACACCATGTGGTTTGATGGCACTTTCCCTGAATCTTGGCATAATAGTACGCTAATTCCTATAATTAAACCTCGCAAACCCAAATCTTCTCCCGCTAGCTATCGCCCTATTTCTCTAACCAGTTGTGCATGTAAACTATTCGAACGCATGGTTAATGGACGCATCAGGACATACATTGAATCAAATAATTTACTTTCCCCACACCAAAGTGGTTTTCGACCTGGTCGCTCCACTGCGGACAATTTAGTTGGTCTTGTCGACTCTGTCCAGCGCGGCTTTCGAGGGAGAGAGGTCACAGTTGCCCTCTTTCTTGATTTGAGAGCTGCGTTTGACAGAGTCAACAAAACCGCACTTCTAGTAAAGGTCCATAAGGCCGGAATTCGAGGTCGACTCGCCAAATTTATCCAAAACTTTTTAGAAAATAGAACTTTTAATGTAAGGTGCGGCAACACATATTCTCCAAATCAAAATCAGGCCACGGTGTCCCACAGGGATCGGTCCTCTCCCCGACCCTATTTTTAATTATGATTAACGACATCTTCAGTAATATTAATAAGATCGACAAAGGTCTCAAATTTTCAATGTACGCTGATGACCTGGCGGTGTGGTTCTCGCACCCGAGTGTCGATCAAGCCAGCAAAATGTTACAACTAGTACTCATTGATATAAAAGTATGGTGCGACCAATGGGGTCTGGAAATTTCTCCAAGTAAATCTGCATCTCTAATTTTTTCAAAGAAACCTGCATATGTGGAACCCTACATTCCATTAAAATATAAAAATCAAACTATCCCTTTCGTCAAATCATTCAAGTATCTGGGAATAACGCTAGACACACGTCTCTCGTTCATCCCACACTTCAACGATTTAGTGCAGAGATGTACGCGACGAATTAATATTATGAAGTCATTGGCTGGTCGAGAGTGGGGCGCAGATCGGGCCACTCTCCTCCAACTATATACTTCCCTGATACGCCCAGTACTGGATTATAACGCATTCTTATTTGATGACATATGTTCCAAACAAATTAAAAAATTGCAAACTGTCCAAAACGCTGCCTTGCGCATCGTGACTGGAGCCTGCCGCACCACCAACACCACAAACTTACACATCGTCTGCCGCCGACGCAAATACACACTACTTAGATTCTACGCCAGAGCAAGTTCACACCCCACACGCCCAACATTCCACATTTTAAATCACCCCGCACCCACTAGACGACAAACACTACTACAAAAACGACACCCGCTTATCAGTCACAGAATCAGACAAACACTCACACTATTCAACATCGCTCACATCACCACAATGCCAACGCCACCACTCACACCTCACTGGCTCGACACAACACCAGACACACACCGCCTCTTCACACACAACAAAAACACAGTCACCGCGTCAGAAACACTCTCACTCTTCTACGAACACAAATCACAACACAACACATACACATACATATACACAGACGGTTCACGGGGCGAAGGCCGAACCGGTGGTGCATTCTACACAAACACAGTTAGCAATAACTTTAGACTTCCCGACATAAATAGCGTATACACAGCGGAATTGTCAGCCATTTTATTAGCATTAATATACGTCAGAAAAGAAAAACTTAAGGAAGTAGTCATTTGCACAGACTCGTCCGCCTCGCTCACGGCTATTTCTTCGATTAGTGAATGTAGAAACCCGATAGTATTTAAAATCAGACAACTAATCAAGTATTTGAACAGTACAAACAATAGTATTAAATTCCTCTGGATCCCAGGACACGCAGGTATCCCGGGAAACGAGGAAGCCGACAGACTTGCGAAATTGAGCCTAGAATTACCTTCAGTAAACCAACTTCCAAGCCCAGTATCAGACGTGTTAAATTATATTAATTCTCAACTTAGCGTACTGCGCCAGAGCGAGTGGGACGCCGCTCCGCATTTTCATCTTTATCCAATTAAGCCAAAAGTCCAACATTTTATATCTAGTCACCAGAATTGTAGAGAGAAGGAGGTAATTTTGGCGCGCCTCCGTCTCGGTCATACAAAAATTACTCATTATTATATTATGGAGAATCTCCCGCCACCAAATTGCCAACATTGCCCAGGTTATCCGCGCTACACAATCAAGCACTTACTTATTACTTGCCCAGTACACAACGATAAACGACAGAACATTATTAATTACACACAACAAAATGGCATCACATTAAATCTTCAAACACTGTTAGGTGATAGTTATCCTGAATTGATAGGTCTCCTCTTAGATTATCTCTACCAAACACGTTTAGCTAATCAAATATAACAGGGGTTTTTGGCCTTGCGCATTTTTGGCCCACCGCGCAGGTTTTTTCCCCTTTGCCTTAGACGCTGGGTTTTTTATTATTCAGGACTTTTCGCCCAGCTAAATACACCCCACAACCAGGTCTCGCCGAGGCGCCGGAGCCAGGGAGACTGGCAACAGTCTCCCGTTGTGGCAATGACGGCACCGCCACGGCTCCATCAACACTGACACTGTACAAGTGTATTGTAATAAAAATATGTATGCATGTGTGTCTCGTGTTTGACTTATTTTTGACTTTGAACGAAATACTTAACGTAATGCTAGATATTATTTTTGACCTTGAACGAAATACTTAACGTAATGCTAGATATTATATTTGACCTTGAACGAAATACTTAACGTATTGTTAGATATTATATTTACTTTGAACAAATAATTTTTCCGGGTACAAATAAACCGGTTAACGTAACTAGTAACGTAAAATAGCTGCCCTAGTCTCTAGTTTGTCCCGGGTCACATAAACCGGATAACGTAACTCTTTTCCTGGCAAATTGCCAGATGTCACTCCCCACCCGGAATATGGCTATAGGCCGGTCCGGGAATAAAAAAAAAAAAAAATGTGCGTGTGCGTGTGCGTGTGCGTGTGCGTGTGCGTGTGCGTGTACGTGTGCGTGTGCGTGTGCGTGTGCGTGTACGTGTGCGTGTGCGTGTGCGTGTGCGTGTGCGTGTGCGTGTGCGTGTGCGTGTGCGTGTGCGTGTGTGTGTGTGTGTGTGTGTGTGTGTGTGTGTGTGTGTGTGTGTGTGTGTGTGTGTGTGTGTGTGTGTGTGTGTGTGTGTGTGTGTGTGTGTGTGTGTGTGTGTGTGTGTGTGTGTGTGTGTGTGTGTGTGTGTGTGTGTGTGTGTGTGTGTGTGTGTGTGTGTGTGTGTGTGTGTGTGTGTGTGTGTGTGTGTGTGTGTGTGTGTGTGTGTGTGTGTGTGTGTGTGTGTGTGTGTGTGTGTGTGTGTGTGTGTGTGTGTGTGTGTGTGTGTGTGTGTGTGTGTGTGTGTGTGTGTGTGTGTGTGTGTGTG
This sequence comes from Chirona hameri, assembly GCA_036785665.1. Lineage (NCBI taxonomy): Eukaryota > Metazoa > Arthropoda > Thecostraca > Balanomorpha > Balanidae > Chirona > Chirona hameri. The sequence goes on along the minus strand of JAXIVJ010018135.1, from coordinate 4,366 downwards.
TGTGTGTGTGTGTGTGTGTGTGTGTGTGTGTGTGTGTGTGTGTGTGTGTGTGTGTGTGTGTGTGTGTGTGTGTGTGTGTGTGTGTGTGTGTGTGTGTGTGTGTGTGTGTGTTGAAAATGGACGCTGAGAGTGGGTTCTATTTGCCATGCCTCGCCTGACGGTGTCCGTTTCAGTGCGGAATGCACACAAGGTAAAGGGTACGATGATTAAGACAGACGATGTCGCGTAACGTACCCTAGGAATACTTATTGTAAAATGTAAAAGAAAAGGAAGTTTCGTCTATCTCTTCCTAAAGTATCGCCAGGATTTATATAATAAACCCTACTCGAAAACATGGAAAACTGCTGAACTTTTTGAAGCCCTGTCAAGCCCTGTTTTCCAACCCGCTCGGTCATCTTTATGGAGAACCTTGCCGATTCTGGCGATCCTCTCGAGAGCTCTTGCATCGATTGGACTCTGTTATTTTTCTGCCTGAGTTCCGAGCCTCTCAAATGATGTCATCATAAAAAGTTTGCGGCTGTCAGTTTGCGGCTGTCAGTTTGCGGCTGTCAGTTTGCAGCTGTCAGTTTGCGGCTGTCAGTTTGCGGCTGTCAGTTTGCGGCTGTCAGTTTGCGGCTGTCAGTTTGCGGCTGTCAGTTTGCGGCTGTCAGTTTGCGGCTGTCAGTTTGCGGCTGTCAGTTTGCGGCTGTCAGTTTGAGAGCCGAGCGATCGTCATGTTCCGGAAATTAATGCGGCGCAGCTCCCAATAAAAACTGAACAGCGAAACTGAATTGTCCAGTATGGCCACAGTGGCTCGGGACGGCGGATATAATCCATACCCGGAAACAGTGGCGGTGGATCGTATTTTCGGATGGGGGGGGGGGGGGGGGGCAAAGAAACGCAGGGGGCCACCTCGGACAAAGGGCCCCTCACAAGGCCAAAGGGCCCCCCAAAACAAATTGCCGTGGAATGGTATCTCCTCGGATTTAGGCCACTATATTTTGCAGGGACCCTAAATGGTCGCAAAAAACGTCGGACAGGCCCATGTTGAAGTCTCAGGCCTTCTGAAGCCCCCCCCCCCCCTCAGGCCTACCGAGGGTCCCCTCAGGCCGACTGAGGCCTTCTGTCGGCCTTAGAAGGCCCCTCAGGCTGGCTGGGGGCACACCGAGGCCCTATAATTTGATGACTTTGATAATGACTTTGATCACATCTGTCTGGTGGTAACTCTTTTGATTATTACACTTATATGATTATTGTAATTTTTCAAATTGTCTTGAAATATTGATAACTGATAAAATCCTATAATTCCCCCCCCCCCAAAAAAAAATGCTGATAAATATTTAGATATGACTAAATGCACATTCTGATTGTGATTCGAAAAAAATGTGCACCTTCGTGTCAACAATTTTATGATCATTTCGTAAAATACACGTTCATTAACAAGTTATCACATCGTTTTAAATATAATTACTCGATCTGGATCACACAAACGAAAATAATAACACGCTCTCAATCAGATTATTTATAAGGAGGGAGCTCCAGGCCCACAGACATCAAAACCAGAGTCTGCGAGAGTGATCTTGATCCTGTCGAGAGCTTATAGATCGTCTCAAGGCCAGGCGTCGGTAGTTGTTGGATCTCTGACGCGAAATGATGTATTTGTCGGTCCTGATTTAGCTAAGAGCATCTCTGTCGGAGCTGGTATAATGCCATCCGTTCCGGTGGTATACGATATCACGGCGTCAGCTGAGCTGCTCCTGCTGGTTGGGCTGATATATCATAATGACATGTGGTGTGTGGTTCGTGGTGTCCTGGCATTTATAGGTGTTTCGCATACTGACTGAATGCGGAAACTACTCATGTATGTAGATTGTGTGGGGCCAGAGAGATGAAACCCGTAATTACCCATACGGCTCTTCATTCAGTGCTTATAGTCACGTAGTTCTTGAACGTTCATCTGCAATTTGAAATGTACTCACTTATTTGTTACTGGCTAGTTACAAAATATATTTCCAAGCTCTAAAAGAAGTCCAGTGTGCTGAATTTGATTGAGCAATGATCTTCTTTGTGACCAGACAGTGATTTTATTTGCCACCGGACCGTGATCCATCCTCTAACAGTACAGTAACCTGGCCTGTGTCCCGATATTGACCTAGCCTACGACCTGCGAGTGACCTGACCTGTGACCGTAAAGTGAGCTGACCTGTGACCCGATATTGACCTAGCCTACGACCTGACAGTGACCTGACCTGTGACCTGACAGTGACCTGGCCTGTGACCTGACCTGTGACCTGACCTGTGACCTGACCTGTGACCTGACCTGTGACCTGACCTGTGACCTGACAGTGACCTGACCTGTGACCTGACCTGTGACCTGACCTGTGACCTGACCTGTGACCTGACCTGTGACCTGACCTGTGACCTGACCTGTGACCTGACCTGTGAGCTGACCTGTGACCCGGCAGCCGTGTAGTCTCTCCTCGCTGCGGCTGCGGCCCTTGCCGGCCAGCTGGCCGGCGCCACCACCGCCGCCGCAGGAGCCGCCCCGCTCAGCTGTGGCGGTGTCAAACGAGCCCTGCTGGCGCAGCGGGTACTTAGTCTTGGTGTGACACATCGGACATCGTCCTGCAAGTACATACAGCGAATTAGCACAAATGACATCATGCAACTTGGAGTATTTTATCGGCAGAGACGTGTGATTGGAGATAGATTGGTAGACCGGAAAATTGCGTTGATCGATGAGCTGAATTGAGAGAAGGCTATTAGTAAGAAATAAAACAAATTGTATCTCAAACGAGACACCAAACGTTTCACCGAAGGTTAGGTGACTGAGCCAGAGTAATGGGTCGAAGCTCCCTCAGTTGAATGAGAAACGATACACCTAGCGGATGGTATCCGTCTTATTAATCTGGGACAGATGGTTGCTGTCTGACTGTCGGCTTTCGTTGAAAGCTGAAAATTTGTCGCTCAGAAGAATGGTTTAATATTGCGACCGAAATCGTTGAGAAAATTGTTCCCCAATGATATATGAAGTGTACTTGTGTTAATTCAAATAAGTTTATTATATATTCATCCGAGATACCGACAGTGTGACTTCGCCCATAAATGGTTCAACCCGTCGGCGATGAGGTTAAATAAATAAATACATAAATAAAGCGCACATCAGTAGACGTTTTTCGAGGAACAGATAAACACATATACTGGGTACACTAGGGGGCACATATACTGGGTACATATACACATCAAGGGCGTAGCAACGTCACGAAAAGTGTGTGTGTGTGTGTGGGGGGGGGGGGGGGGGAGGGGGGAGGGGGGGGGGGGGGGGGGGGGGCAGTGGAACTTTGATCTTGTCTTGAGAGAAACCGAACCCCTTATGCACGATTTCTTTGCAGATTTGGGCTGCACTCGCCTTGGTGAACCGTTTGTCATGCCTACAATTTCCTTACTTGGCAAAATAAAATATTTTATCAAAACATTTGACCGAAAAGTGGGGATCATGCCCCCCCCCCCCCCCAGCTCCCTGTTCCTACGCCTATCACCGAAGGTTGGTTGAACATTGGATAACACTATTCTTTAGAATTGTGTTTCCATTGTGAAACAAACCTGAGCTGTTCGATAGTTATTATCGTGCATTTCTGCAGTGGTAGTAAAACACTCTAATCAACATTTAACGATGCATCAATCAATTATGCAAAGTAAAACAGTAGAAACATAAAAATTCAGCACTATCCCAGAGAGATTGTAAAACAGCGTGTTCGCTGTCGTGTGTCGCGTTCAGCATAGAGCAGGGATGCAGCGCAGGCCGGCACGCTGACGTTGGCCGATGGCCAATATTGTGAGTGTAAATAGCCGGACGGTCGCCGTGGATGTATGTAGATCACATCAGCAACACACAGCGCGCCGTCCGCCGCTTCAGGAAAAAGGTCGGCCGCGACACAACCGGCAAACACGGGCGTAATTTGGGGAAAACAGAGATGCCTGATACCACTAAAAATACAGGCTCTAAAATAAGTACAGAACACCCACTGATGGAATTGTTTTTCGATATCAGCCCCCCCCCCCATAGGTAAAAGATGATTGCGATGAACATAGTCTATACCATCTAAGCATTGATGTGGTACCAGTGTAGCTACGGAGGTTAATAACACAATTTTATTTTTCCAAAAGGTTGAACACATTCTGTTTAGCCACTAACTTTCATTAACCTGTTTTCAATTACCACAAGTTTAATTAGGGGTGAGGTTAGGGGTAAATTGATTAGGGGTGTGGACTGTCAATGTATACATTATTTATCACAGGTTACTAATGCGAGCATACTTCTTTCTTCCTCCATCCATCTCTCTCCTCTCTCCTCTCTCCTCTCTCCTCTCTCCTCTCTCCTCTCTCC
>JAXIVJ010018134.1:17500-24175 GCA_036785665.1 Chirona hameri | reverse complement strand
TGTTGTATGCCCGGAGGCGGTGTGGTATGCCCGGAGGCGGTACAACACCGCCTCCGGGCATGATGATGATAATGATGATGATGATGATGATGATGATGATGATGATGATGATGATGATGATGATGATGATGATGATGATGATGATGATGATGATGATGATGATGATGATGATGATGATGATGATGATGATGATGATGATGATGATGATGATGATGATGATGAAGATGATGATGTTGATGATGATGTTGATGATGATGTTGATGATGATGTTGATGATGATGTTGATGATGATGTTGATGATGATGTTGATGATGATGTAGATGATGTTGATGATGATGTTGATGATGATGTTCATGATGATGTTGATGTTGATGATGATGTTGATGAGTATGTTGATGATGATGTTGATGATGATGTTGATGATGATGTTGCTGATGATGTTGCTGATGATGTTGCTGATGATGTTGCTGATGATGTTGCTGATGATGTTGCTGGTGATGTTGCTGATGATGTTGCTGATGATGTTGCTGATGATGACGTGAGACGGTGTGGTATGCCCGGAGGCGGTGTTGTATGCCCGGAGGCGGTGTGGTATGCCCGGAGGCGGTGTTGTATGCCCGGAGGCGGTGTTGTATGCCCGGAGGCGGTGTGATATGCCCGGAGGCGGTGTTGTATGCCCGGAGGCGGTGTTGTATGCCCTGAAGCGGTCTGGTATGCCCGGAGGCGGTTTAGTATGCCCGGAGGCGGTGTTGTATGCCCGGAGGCGGTGTGGTATGCCCGGAGGCGGTGCAGTATGCCCGGAGGCGGTGTTGTATGCCCGGAGGCGGTGTGGTATGCCCGGAGGCGGTGTAGTATGCCCGGAGGCGGTGTTGTTTGCCCGGAGGCGGTGTGGTATGCCCGGAGGCGGTGTAGTATGCCCGGAGGCGGTGTTGTATGCCCGGAGGCGGTGTGGTATGCCCGGAGGCGGTACAACACCGCCTCCGGGCATGATGATGATAATGATGATGATGATGATGATGATGATGATGATGATGATGATGATGATGATGATGATGATGATGATGATGATGATGATGATGATGATGATGATGATGATGATGTTGCTGATGATGATGTTGCTGATGATGATGTTGCTGATGATGATGTTGTTGATGATGTTGCTGATGATGTTGCTGATGATGTTGCTGATGATGTTGCTGATGATGTTGATGATGATGTTGATGATGATGTTGATGATGATGTTGATGATGATGTTGATGATGATGTTGCTGATGATGTTGCTGATGATGTTGCTGATGATGTTGCTGATGATGTTTCTGATGATGTTGCTGGTGATGTTGCTGATGATGTTGCTGATGATGTTGCTGATGATGACGTGAGACGGTGTGGTATGACCGGAGGCGGTTTTGTATGCCCGGAGGCGGTGTTGTATGCCCGGAGGCGGTGTGGTATGCCCGGAGGCGGTGTTGTATGCCCGGAGGCGGTGTTGTATGCCCGGAGGCGGTGTGGTATGCCCGGAGGCGGTGTTGTATGCCCGGAGGCGGTGTTGTATGCCCTGAGGCGGTCTGGTATGCCCGGAGGCGGTGTAGTATGCCCGGAGGCGGTGTTGTATGCCCGGAGGCGGTGTGGTATGCCCGGAGGCGGTGTAGTATGCCCGGAGGCGGTGTTGTATGCCCGGAGGCGGTGTGGTATGCCCGGAGGCGGTGTAGTATGCCCGGAGGCGGTGTTGTATGCCCGGAGGCGGTGTGGTATGCCCGGAGGCGGTACAACACCGCCTCCGGGCATGATGATGATAATGATGATGATGATGATGATGATGATGATGATGATGATGATGATGATGATGATGATGATGATGATGATGATGATGATGATGATGATGATGATGATGATGATGATGATGATGATGATGATGATGATGATGATGATGATGATGATGATGATGATGATGATGATGATGATGATGATGATGATGATGATGATGTTGCTGATGATGATGTCGCTGATGATGATGTTGCTGATGATGATGTTGTTGATGATGTTGCTGATGATGTTGCTGATGATGTTGCTGATGATGTTGCTGATGATGTTGATGATGATGTTGATGATGATGTTGATGATGATGTTGATGATGATGTTGCTGATGATGTTGCTGATGATGTTGCTGATGATGTTGCTGATGATGTTGCTGATGATGTTGCTGGTGATGTTGCTGATGATGTTGCTGATGATGTTGCTGATGATGACGTGAGACGGTGTGGTATGCCCGGAGGCGGTGTTGTATGCCCGGAGGCGGTGTTGTATGCCCGGAGGCGGTGTGGTATGCTCGGAGGCGGTGTTGTATGCCCGGAGGCGGTGTTGTATGCCCGGAGGCGGTGTGGTATGCCCGGAGGCGGTGTTGTATGCCCGGAGGCGGTGTTGTATGCCCTGAGGCGGTCTGGTATGCCCGGAGGCGGTGTAGTATGCCCGGAGGCGGTGTTGTATGCCCGGAGGCGGTGTGGTATGCCCGGAGGCGGTGCAGTATGCCCGGAGGCGGTGTTGTATGCCCGGAGGCGGTGTGGTATGCCCGGAGGCGGTGTAGTATGCCCGGAGGCGGTGTTGTATGCCCGGAGGCGGTGTGGTATGCCCGGAGGCGGTGTAGTATGCCCGGAGGCGGTGTTGTATGCCCGGAGGCGGTGTGGTATGCCCGGAGGCGGTACAACACCGCCTCCGGGCATGATGATGATAATGATGATGATGATGATGATGATGATGATGATGATGATGATGATGATGATGATGATGATGATGATGATGATGATGATGATGATGATGATGATGATGATGATGATGATGATGATGATGATGATGATGATGATGATGATGATGATGATGATGATGATGATGATGATGATGATGATGATGATGATGATGATGATGATGTTGCTGATGATGATGTTGCTGATGATGATGTTGCTGATGATGATGTTGTTGATGATGTTGCTGATGATGTTGCTGATGATGTTGCTGATGATGTTGCTGATGATGTTGATGATGATGTTGATGATGATGTTGATGATGATGTTGATGATGATGTTGATGATGATGTTGCTGATGATGTTGCTGATGATGTTGCTGATGATGTTGCTGATGATGTTGCTGGTGATGTTGCTGATGATGTTGCTGATGATGTTGCTGATGATGTTGCTGATGATGTTGCTGATGATGTTGCTGGTGATGTTGCTGATGATGTTGCTGATGATGTTGCTGATGATGACGTGAGACGGTGTGGTATGCCCGGAGGCGGTGTTGTATGCCCGGAGGCGGTGTTGTATGCCCGGAGGCGGTGTGGTATGCCCGGAGGCGGTGTTGTATGCCCGGAGGCGGTGTTGTATGCCCGGAGGCGGTGTGGTATGCCCGGAGGCGGTGTTGTATGCCCGGAGGCGGTGTTGTATGCCCTGAGGCGGTCTGGTATGCCCGGAGGCGGTGTAGTATGCCCGGAGGCGGTGTTGTATGCCCGGAGGCGGTGTGGTATGCCCGGAGGCGGTGCAGTATGCCCGGAGGCGTTGTTGTATGCCCGGAGGCGGTGTGGTATGCCCGGAGGCGGTGTAGTATGCCCGGAGGCGGTGTTGTATGCCCGGAGGCGGTGTGGTATGCCCGGAAGCGGTGTAGTATGCCCGGAGGCGGTGTTGTATGCCCGGAGGCGGTGTGGTATGCCCGGAGGCGGTACAACACCGCCTCCGGGCATGATGATGATAATGATGATGATGATGATGATGATGATGATGATGATGATGATGATGATGATGATGATGATGATGATGATGATGATGATGATGATGATGATGATGATGATGATGATGATGATGATGATGATGATGATGATGATGATGATGATGATGATGATGATGATGATGATGATGATGATGATGATGATGATGATGATGATGATGATGTTGCTGATGATGATGTTACTGATGATGATGTTGCTGATGATGATGTTGTTGATGATGTTGCTGATGATGTTGCTGATGATGTTGCTGATGATGTTGCTGATGATGTTGATGATGATGTTGATGATGATGTTGATGATGATGTTGATGATGATGTTGATGATGATGTTGCTGATGATGTTGCTGATGATGTTGCTGATGATGTTGCTGATGATGTTGCTGATGATGTTGCTGGTGATGTTGCTGATGATGTTGCTGATGATGTTGCTGATGATGACGTGAGACGGTGTGGTATGCCCGGAGGCGGTGTTGTATGCCCGGAGGCGGTGTTGTATGCCCGGAGGCGGTGTGGTATGCCCGGAGGCGGTGTGGTATGCCCGGAGGCGGTGTTGTATGCCCGGAGGCGGTGTTGTATGCCCGGAGGCGGTGTTGTATGCCCGGAGGCGGTGTTGTATGCCCTGAGGCGGTACAACACCGCCTCCGGGCATGATGATGATAATGATGATGATGATGATGATGATGATGATGACGTGAGACGGTGTGGTATGCCCGTTTGCGGTGTTGTATGCCCGGAGGCGGTGTTGTATGCCCGGAGGCGGTGTGGTATGCCCGGAGGCGGTGTTGTATGCCCGGAGGCGGTGTTGTATGCCCGGAGGCGGTGTGGTATGCCCGGAGGCGGTACAACACCGCCTCCGGGCATGATGATGATAATGATGATGATGATGATGATGATGATGATGTTGCTGATGATGTTGCTGATGATGTTGCTGATGATGTTGCTGGTGATGTTGCTGATGATGTTGCTGATGATGTTGCTGATGATGTTGCTGGTGATGTTGCTGATGATGTTGCTGATGATGTTGCTGATGATGTTGCTGATGATGACGTGAGACGGTGTGGTATGCCCGTTTGCGGTGTTGTATGCCCGGAGGCGGTGTTGTATGCCCGGAGGCGGTGTGGTATGCCCGGAGGCGGTGTTGTATGCCCGGAGGCGGTGTTGTATGCCCGGAGGCGGTGTGGTATGCCCGGAGGCGGTGTGGTATGCCCGGAGGCGGTACAACACCGCCTCCGGGCATGATGATGATAATGATGATGATGATGATGATGATGATGATGATGATGATGATGATGATGATGATGATGATGATGATGATGATGATGATGATGATGATGATGATGATGATGATGATGATGATGATGATGATGATGATGATGATGATGATGATGATGATGATGATGATGATGATGATGATGATGATGATGATGATGATGATGATGATGATGATGATGATGATGATGATGATGATGATGATGATGATGATGATGATGATGATGATGATGATGCTGATGATGATGATGATGATGATGATGATGATGATGTTGCTGATGATGATGTTGCTGATGATGATGTTGCTGTTGATGATGATGTTGATGATGATGTTGCTGATGTTGTTGCTGATGATGTTGCTGATGATGTTGATGATGATGTTGCTGGTGATGTTGCTGATGATGTTGCTGATGATGTTGCTGATGATGTTGCTGATGATGACGTGAGACGGTGTGGTATGCCCGGAGGCGGTGTTGTATGCCCGGAGGCGGTGTTGTATGCCCGGAGGCGGTGTGGTATGCCCGGAGGCGGTGTAGTATGCCCGGAGGCGGTGTTGTATGCCCGGAGGCGGTGTGGTATGCCCGGAGGCGGTGTAGTATGCCCGGAGGCGGTGTTGTATGCCCGGAGGCGGTGTGGTATGCCCGGAGGCGGTGTAGTTTGCCCGGAGGCGGTGTTGTATGCCCGGAGGCGGTGTGGTATGCCCGGAGGCGGTGTAGTATGCCCGGAGGCGAAGTTGTATGCCCGGAGGCGGTGTGGTATGCCCGGAGGCGGTACAACACCGCCTCCGGGCATGATGATGATGATAATGATGATGATGATGATGATGATGATGATGATGATGATGATGATGATGATGATGATGATGATGATGATGATGATGATGATGATGATGATGATGATGATGATGATGATGATGATGATGATGATGATGATGATGATGATGATGATGATGATGATGATGATGATGATGATGATGATGATGATGATGATGATGATGATGATGATGATGATGATGATGATGATGATGATGATGATGATGATGATGATGATGATGATGATGATGATGATGATGATGATGACGATGATGATGATGATGATGATGATGATGATGATGATGATGATGATGATGATGATGATGATGATGATGATGATGTTGCTGATGATGATGTTGCTGATGATGATGTTGCTGATGATGATGTTGTTGATGATGTTGCTGATGATGTTGCTGATGATGTTGCTGATGATGTTGCTGATGATGTTGATGATGATGTTGATGATGATGTTTATGATGATGTTGATGATGATGTTGATGATGATGTTGATGATGATGTTGATGATGATGTTGATGATGTTGATGTTGATGATGATGTCAATGATGATGTTGATGATGATGTTGATGATGATGTTGCTGATGATGTTGCTGATGATGTTGCTGATGATGTTGCTGGTGATGTTGCTGATGATGTTGCTGATGATGTTGCTGATGATGTTGCTGATGATGACGTGAGACGGTGTGGTATGCCCGTTTGCGGTGTTGTATGCCCGGAGGCGGTGCTGTATGCCCGGAGGCGGTGTGGTATGCCCGGAGGCGGTGTTGTATGCCCGGAGGCGGTGTTGTATGCCCGGAGGCGGTGT
>JAXIVJ010018134.1:5000-7500 GCA_036785665.1 Chirona hameri | reverse complement strand
TATGCCCGGAGGCGGTGTTGTATGCCCGGAGGCGGTGTGGTATGCCCGGAGGCGGTGTAGTATGCCCGGAGGCGGTGTTGTATGCCCGGAGGCGGTGTGGTATGCCCGGAGGCGGTGTAGTATGCCCGGAGGCGGTGTTGTATGCCCGGAGGCGGTGTGGTATGCCCTGAGGCGGTACAACACCGCCTCCGGGCATGATGATGATAATGATGATGATGATGATGATGATGATGATGATGATGATGATGATGATGATGATGATGATGATGATGATGATGATGATGATGATGATGATGATGATGATGATGATGATGATGATGATGATGATGATGATGATGATGATGATGATGATGATGACGATGATGATGATGATGATGATGATGATGATGATGATGATGATGATGATGATGATGATGATGATGATGATGATGATGTTGCTGATGATGATGTTGCTGATGATGATGTTGCTGATGATGATGTTGTTGATGATGTTGCTGATGATGTTGCTGATGATGTTGCTGATGATGTTGCTGATGATGTTGATGATGATGTTGATGATGATGTTTATGATGATGTTGATGATGATGTTGATGATGATGTTGATGATGATGTTGATGATGATGTTGATGATGTTGATGTTGATGATGATGTCAATGATGATGTTGATGATGATGTTGATGATGATGTTGCTGATGATGTTGCTGATGATGTTGCTGATGATGTTGCTGGTGATGTTGCTGATGATGTTGCTGATGATGTTGCTGATGATGTTGCTGATGATGACGTGAGACGGTGTGGTATGCCCGTTTGCGGTGTTGTATGCCCGGAGGCGGTGCTGTATGCCCGGAGGCGGTGTGGTATGCCCGGAGGCGGTGTTGTATGCCCGGAGGCGGTGTTGTATGCCCGGAGGCGGTGTGGTATGCCCGGAGGCGGTGTAGTATGCCCGGAGGCGGTGTTGTATGCCCGGAGGCGGTGTGGTATGCCCGGAGGCGGTGTAGTATGCCCGGAGGCGGTGTTGTATGCCCGGAGGCGGTGTGGTATGCCCGGAGGCGGTACAACACCGCCTCCGGGCATGATGATGATAATGATGATGATGATGATGATGATGATGATGATGATGATGATGATGATGATGATGATGATGATGATGATGATGATGATGATGATGATGATGATGATGATGATGATGATGATGATGATGATGATGATGATGATGATGATGATGATGATGATGATGATGATGATGATGATGATGATGATGATGATGATGATGATGATGATGATGATGATGATGATGATGATGATGATGATGATGATGATGATGATGATGATGATGATGATGATGATGATGATGATGATGATGATGATGATGATGATGATGATGATGATGATGATGATGATGATGATGATGATGATGATGATGATGTTGCTGATGATGATGTTGCTGATGATGATGTTGCTGTTGATGATGATGTTGATGATGATGTTGCTGATGATGTTGCTGATGATGTTGCTGATGATGTTGATGATGATGTTGCTGGTGATGTTGCTGATGATGTTGCTGATGATGTTGCTGATGATGTTGCTGATGATGACGTGAGACGGTGTGGTATGCCCGGAGGCGGTGTTGTATGCCCGGAGGCGGTGTTGTATGACCGGAGGCGGTGTGGTATGCCCGGAGGCGGTGTTGTATGCCCGGAGGCGGTGTTGTATGCCCTGAGGCGGTCTGGTATGCCCGGAGGCGGTGTAGTATGCCCGGAGGCGGTGTTGTATGCCCGGAGGCGGTGTGGTATGCCCGGAGGCGGTGCAGTATGCCCGGAGGCGGTGTTGTATGCCCGGAGGCGGTGTGGTATGCCCGGAGGCGGTGTAGTATGCCCGGAGGCGGTGTTGTATGCCCGGAGGCGGTGTGGTATGCCCGGAGGCGGTGTAGTATGCCCGGAGGCGGTGTTGTATGCCCGGAGGCGGTGTGGTATGCCCGGAGGCGGTACAACACCGCCTCCGGGCATGATGATGATAATGATGATGATGATGATGATGATGATGATGATGATGATGATGATGATGATGATGATGATGATGATGATGATGATGATGATGATGATGATGATGATGATGATGATGATGATGATGATGATGATGATGATGATGATGATGATGATGATGATGATGATGATGATGATGATGATGATGATGATGATGATGATGATGTTGCTGATGATGATGTTGCTGATGATGATGTTGCTGATGATGATGTTGTTGATGATGTTGCTGATGATGTTGCTGATGATGTTGCTGATGATGTTGCTGATGATGTTGATGATGATGTTGATGATGATGTTGATGATGATGTTGATGATGATGTTGATGATGATGTTGCTGATGATGTTGCTGATGATGTTGCTGATGATGTTGCTGATGATGTTGCTGGTGATGTTGCTGATGATGTTGCTGATGATGTTGCTGATGATGACGTGAGACGGTGTGGTATGCCCGGAGGCGG
>JAXIVJ010018133.1:0-24183 GCA_036785665.1 Chirona hameri | reverse complement strand
GTTCGAAGAAGATTACAATCTATGTCGCCAGCGATGATAACGGATCGGTTGAGCGAGTAAAACACGCTGCGCTTGGGTCTTGAGACAGTCTAAATCGACAGAAATATGAGCAGGGCTGGTGATGAGGGGGCCTGTACAGTGAACAATGCACACACGTTGAAACGACGCCCATGCAAATGGTCGTCGAAAGCCACAGAGTTTCTAATTCACATTGATCAGATGCACACACTGACCTGGAGCCTCCTAATTTTACAATCTGATCTACAAAGAACGGCAACTCGTCCATAGCCTCTACCATCAGGTCGGTCCGCGCGAGTTAGAGTATAGACAGGAAAGTTAACGTATCGCAAAAACAGGTAGTCTAGTTGATATATCAAGCCAATGCCTGCATATATCCAGTGTTCGTTGCGTTCATTCAGGAGCCCTCGAATCCTGCTATTTACAGAAATATTGATACTGCGCGAATACTAGTAGGCATTCAGAAGTGCTTTTACTGGAATTCGAATTAGAACACAAATTTTAGTCAGTGGCAAGAAATCAGCTCAATAACGGCGTCAGTAGGATCGAACGTGCGGTTGCTTCTCTAGACATCTGGTTTCGTGGAAACGGCTTAAAAATCAAGACTGAGAAAACCCAACTGATGCTGTTGGAAAGCGCACAAAATTTGCGCAATGCCCCCGAACTTCATGGTACAATTTCGCGATCACACTCCCGTACCTATTTCGGAAGCTAAGAATCTCGGCATCACCTTCGATCGCACTTTGAACTGGGACGCCCATGTAACTAACCTCCGTCACCAGACGCTGTTTCGGCATTCTCAGTGGTCTATCACATCTTAGGAACCGCCTGTCATCGTCCATCATCTCCGTGCTGGTCAACGCTCTGGTTCTCTAGCAGGTCCGATACTGCTCACCATATATGGTAACGGTTCACGGAAGAATCTGTCTTGAATTCAACAAATTATTACTATGGGACAAAAGTGATTTCGGCCGCAAAAGTTTATTCTGCTTGAGAAGCTGGGTTGGCTCGGCGCGGAGAACCTGGTCTTATACCGCACTTTGTGTTTGCCACACAAAGTGCGCCGTCTCGGCGAGCCTGAAGAGTTGGCCGCGGGTCTCGCCACTGTGGCTGAGATGCGCGAGGTGCGGAAGTGTCAGGCAGGACCAATCGCCAGGACTGCGACCTGTTTGTGCCCCGGTCGCGCACTAAGATGGGGAAGAGGCGCTTCAGTTGTCGTGGTCCGGCACTGTACAACTCGTTGGCCCCAGACCAGTGTTCGTCACGGGCCCACCAACCCCCAGCCCGGCCCGGCCCAGGCCCATGCACACCAAGCTCAGGCCCGGGCCAGGCCCGGTCAAATTCATAATATTGAGGCCCAGCCCAGTCGGGCCCGTTTAGATTAAGCATATAATTATTTTCACAAAATTTGCATCATTATCCTAGCATATGTACTTGTATACTATAAATGTAAAACAATGAACCAACTATGCTAACCAAAAAACAAAAATCCACAGCCACAGCAACAGTGTGTTGCTGTGTAAGTGAACTGCTGGTTAGTTTAGCTCTGACCTGAGCTTGTGCGACGCGCGCATTAATTAAAATTGTCAGGCCCAGGCTCATCCAGAGCCCAGTGATTTCCTTAAAGTTGAGGCCCGGCCCAGGCCCAGCCCAGGCGCAGCACATGACCCATAGAGCCAGCCCAGCCCATGACGAACTCTGCCCCAGACCTGCTGGAGCTTCTCGTGTCGCTGTTTGCTCGCCGCCTAAGGCGACATCTGTCGGCTCAGTCTGCCGCGCCCGACAAACTCCCATTAGCCGTTTCCCGGGCCCGTGTGTGATGTGCTTCATTTTGATCTGTATGAATGTGTGAGTGCAGGGGCGTAGGATCCTATTCAGTTGGGGGGGGGGGCTTTAGCCCCCCCCCCCCACATGTCAGTCAGCTCCCAACTTCACAGAATAGATATTAGACATACAAAACAGTATGCAAGAAAAAGGAAGTGAGAACAAAACAGATTTAACATATTACTTATTATACCAGTAAGACGTTGAAGTTGGCGATGAACGAGCGAGGGCGAATAAAATGTATGTTGAATTTAAACTCCATCGGGCAAGTACTTTCTGAGATACAAAAAGGGTACGCACGTGCAGAAGCACCCCACCCCTGACTTGTGGAAAAGTGGCGGCTGAGAGGTCCCTAACCACACACCAAATTTGAACACAATCGGCTCAGCCGTTCTTGAGATATAGAATAGGGGTGTGCACGTGCGCACATGCAGAGGCATCCTGCCAATAGCTTGTGGGAAAGTGGTGGCTGAGGGGTCCCTAACCACACACCAAATTTGAACACAATCGGCTCAGCCGTTGCGGAGTTATTGCGAGGAAACACCTTCCAACACCCCTCACGCGGCACGCGCCACGCGCAGTGGTAGTCACCCACATGAGTCGGCACTGGTCTCAAACAGGGTGGGTTGGATGGGGCGGGCTACTCAGCATAGAAGCCCGCTTGAAAATCGGACGTGCGGTTGCAGATATATGAGCTTCTCAAAAGCGTCGCCACGGGTCGGGCCGGGCCGCTCATATTCAGATTTTTCCCATATACCACGGAAAGACGAGCGAGCGCGAAGCGCTCGCTCGTAATACAAAAGATCAACACTATTTATTGACAACCAGATAGCCTAAACAGTAAACAGCCATGTGCACACACATGAAAATATGTCACTTTATGAAATATGTACATGGTAAAATGAGCAAAGCAAGACATCCCAATTTGGCCTTGATCCTGGTTAACGAACAAACATCAGAATCCACCATTGACCAAAGCATGTGCAGATTTTGGGTACAATTATGGTTATGCAAATGACACTATGACAAATAAAACATAAATTTTATTTGACCATCTCACAGCACACTGATCATCCTAGGCTGGAACAAGAACATTTACATGAATAATCATAGACCTTAACAACAAGGGCGCCGCCATCTTCCGAAAGTTGGGGGGACGGAGGCATTCTGAAGACGATTCTTTCCATGCAACGCCCATGGCGTAATGTTAAAATCCGAAAATGTTGGGGGGACATGTCCCCCCTTGTCCCCCCTGTGGCGGAGCCCCTGCTAAACAAGTACAAGTAAGAGTTAAAAAAATCAGAACCTTCAATTTGCTCATAATGTTGCAGCATTACCAGCAATACAAATATGTTTCACAAGATAAATTAAGGTCAGGGTGATCACAAGTGGAGAGGCATATCAGTTTAGGTCATTTGGGGAAAAAATATAGATCAAATCCCAATACCAAAGAATCAAAAACTTGCAAAAACGAAGCACAAATGTTGGAAAACAAGGGCATCCAAGAAAGCCAATGCGACAACAAAGACGAGCTACATGCGCATATTTTGGCATAGCTGCGCCATATTATTTGTCTCTTTTATTATTACTAAAGTAATGCTGTTTGGTTTTCACCTAATTTCTTTGCCTTGTGGGAAATATGCATAGGCGTAGGAGCAGGTGGGGGGGGGGGGCAGCCGCCCCCCCCCCCCCCTCCCAACATTTTAGAATGTAACATTACGCCTATGGGCGTTGCATGGAAAGAATCGACTTCAGAATGCCTCCTGCCCCCCACCCCCCCCCCCCCCCCCCCACCCCCACCCCCAACTTGAACATAGTTCCTACGCCCCTGGAAATATGTGATATGTATTTTTACATCTCTGATCTCAGCTGTAATATATAGAACCATTGGACCATTGGCATCGACTTTTAGAGACGCCTCTAAAAAAAAAAAAAAAAAAAGTTCTAAAAAAGTACACTAGATAAAATGCGACCTGCTGACGATCCGACCCCCCCTGGCTGAGGAACAAAATTTGATTTTTCTACTGACGCCCCCCCCCCCTTGATAAAAATCCTGGCTGCGTGCCTGAACCTGAGTTGAGCCCCCCCCCCCCCAACTGATTTTGCGAAACTACACCCCTGTGTGAGTGGGTGTGTTGCACATCCGCCTGACTATTTGACCTTCTTTTATCTTCCGACGAGAGGTGGTAACAGCCACACGCTTGCTGTAGATCACTTTAATATACGTCTCAGTCCGAGTCTGAATATCTATATTCAGTTCGCCACTTCAATGTCCTCCTTGGGACAAGGGGCCTTTGGGTCAGGATTTGTGTTCAAACCATTCATTTTGTTAAGCAAGGGAAACTTGATAGATTAAAAGGTACCCAAAGACGAGAAAAGCTCACATCCGCAAGAACAAAATTGCAATAGAGGGGTTCTCTCAAAGATAAAGAAGCTGGAACTAAAGATGAGGTATAAGATGGGCAAAGAAAAACGGAGATGCTTCGCTCCACCGTTTTTCGTTTTTTCCTCATCTCTAAAAACATTGCAGATGTCAGATGTGCAAAGGCAAACCATAGGCATATGAGCAGGAGAGGGGGCAGGGCGGCAGAAGAGGGGGCAGGGACGCTGCCCCCCAGTGAAGAAGTTTGGAAGCAAATATATGTGTTTGCTCCCCATACATTTGCAATGAGGAAAATATTGTGGACATATTACTTTTATCTTTGACCGAGAAAAGAAATTGCCCGAGAGCCATCAAGGTGCCCTCGAATAGCCTGCGGGAACCCTCGGTCGGACCTCGTAGTTCTCAGTGAGCTATCGCTCAGCCTGAAGGGGCCCTCGGTCTGCCTGAGGAGTGAGGAGCCCTCGGTCGGCGTGAGGGGCCCTCAGTCGGCCTGAGGGGCCATCGGTCTGCCCGATGGGGCCTTCAGTCGGCCTCAGAAGTCCTTTGGCCTCCCCGTGTGGCTCTCAGTGGCCTGGGGGCTCTCAGTCTGCCCGAGAGGGCTCTCGGTCGGCCTAAGGGGCACTCAATCGGTCTGAGTGGGCCCTCAGTAAGCCTTAGGGAGCCCTCGATCGGCCTGAGGAGGCCCTCAGTCGGCCTGAGGGGCCCTCAGTCGGCCTGAGAAGCCCTCAGTTGGCCTGAGTGACATTTGGTCAGCCTGAAGGGACCCTCAGTCAGTCTGAGATGGCCCTCAGTCGGTCTGAAGGGTCCTTGGTTGTCCTAGGATAGCCCTCAGATGGTCTGAGGGGCATTGAGTCAGCTTGAGGGACCCTTGGTCGTCCTAGGAGAGCCCTTGGATGGTCTAAGGAGCCTTCAGTCAGCCTGAGGGGCCTTCGGTCTGAGAGCCCTCAGTCAGTCTGAGGTGGCCCTCAGTCGGTCTGAGGGGTCCTTGGTTGTCCTAGGATAGCCCTCGTATGGCCCGAGGGGCCCTCAGTCTGCCTGAAGGACCATTGGTCGTCCTGGGATGGTCGTCCCCGCAGGCCCTGGGATGGCCTGAGGGGGCGCTTAGTCGGCCTGAGAGGACACTCGGCCGGCCTTATGGGGAGGGGGGGGGGGACTCAGTCGGCCTGAGATGGCTCTCAACCAGCCCGATGGGGCCGTCAATCGGCCTGAGGGGATATCGGTTGGCCTGAGGTACCTGCGGTGGACTTGAGGAAGCCTTCGGTCGGTCTGAAGGGACCTTGGTGGGCCTGAGTGGCCTTCAGTTGGCTCGAGGGCGAGGGTCTTCGATCGGCCCAAGGGTGCACTCGGTCGCCAATTTACATCTCCCCCGCCCAGTAACAGGCGAAAAGCTCTCAGTCCTTCAAAGGGGCCCTGACGCTTGGGGCCCTAGAGATTGCTTTGCCCCATCCGAAAATACGATCCGCCGCCACTGACTGGGGGGGGGGGGGGGGAGGGGCCTAATTTTTGGCCTCCTAATTTTTGCGTATTTTTATATTTTTATTTTGCGTGATGATGAAAATTTGAGATGGCAAAATGTTCCCAAGGGCGAGAAAAGCACAAAACTGCAAATACATTTTGCATAGGGTGGCTTAGTTGAGCTACATTATCCTGCCGAAATTGACGATGATTGTTGGTGCTAACTATTCTATTGTTGATTGTTGGTGCTAACCATGCTAACTATTCTGAAGGAAAGTGCGACGTTTCGTAAAATAAATATAGTCATTAACATTATCGCGTCGAAAATCAGCGATTTGGCTGTTGTCCGTGGCTCCAGCAATAAATATAAGCGCCAAAAAAGGAACATTGGACAAATCAAAACTAGTGAGATATTTTCTGACACCTAAGACTAGATCGTTAGTTGTTGATGACCAAATCCGATAAGACAAATATTTGGTACGCTAGGTTGAACCCAGTGGCGGATCAACGGTTGGGCAACATGGGCAATTGCCCCCCTCAAACGAAAAATTGATAGGCAAATGTATGTTTTTACCCTCCCCCCACCCCACCCAAGACATGATTTTAAAAGTACTCGTACTATTTACCACTCCCCCGCTCAACAACTTTCGCTGACGGCGCCCTCATGTGGGAGTATGGCGCCCTTTTGCGAAATGCATAGCGAAATACGAAACACGAAACCAAACTCGAAACCTAGATCCACCACTGGTTGAACTTGAGCAGGGACGTAGCCAAGGGGGGGGGGGGGGCACGGGGACCATGCAACCCAGGGCTGGAGATCTCTTTTTGAGTCTGGAGGTCCAGTCTGGAGGGGGCCCACCAGCGACAGAGCCCCCGCAATACAAGGGGCCCCGGGGTAGTGGCGAATCTAACGTTGTTGAGCGGGGGGGGGGGGGGGGGGGGGGAGGGCTGGGTGGTCAGGGAAGAGTTGTTAACCAGGGGGCGTCAGCGAGAAGTTGTTGAGCGGGAAAAGTAAAAATATTTTCAAGTCGTGTTTTTTTGGGAGGGGCAAAAACATACATTTGCATACCGATTTGATTTTTCGTTTGGGGAGGGAAATTGCCCATTTTCCCCAAAGTAGAAGACCTTGGAGGGACCCAGCAAGGCCACTCAGACCAGCGGCGAGCTCTGTCAGGTCGACCGATGGTCCTCTCAAAGACGCTGAGGGTCCTGTCTTACCCGAATTAAGGCCCTCCCAGGCCTACATAGAGCCATTCGGATTGATAGGGCCCACTCAGACTGGCATAGGGCCATCTCAGCCAGGCATTGAGCATGATCAAGTCTGAAAAATACGTTTCAGACCAGACCAGGGACCCTCAGGCCGAAATACGCTCGGGTCCTCAAACCCTCAGGCCGACAGTTCTCCTTCAGGCCGACCAAGGCCCCTGAAGCCGACCGAGAGCACCCTAAAGTCGACCGAGGACTCTCAGGCCGACCGAGGACCCGCCACGCCGATCGAGGGTGCCGTCAAGCCGACGTAGGCCCCTCGGGTCAAACAAGGGTTCTCAAGCTGACCGAGAACCCCTCAGGCCTACCGGGCCCGCTCAAGCCAACCAAGGGCCCCAAGCTGACCAAGTGCCCCATCAAGCCGACCGAGGGACATCTCAGGCCGAGCGAGAGCCCCTCAGACTGATCGAAAGCCTCTCAGGTCGAACGAGGGCCCCTCAGGCCGGCCGAGACCATCTCAGGAATCCCGAGGGCCCGCAGGCCCACCGAGGACCCTTTCAAGCTGACTGAGGGCCTCCCAGAAAGACTGAGGGCCTCCTTAGACCGACTGAGGTATTGGGCTCTCCTGGCTAACCGATGGTCCCTCAAGCCGACTGAAGGCCCCTCAGGCACCAAGCCGACTGAGAGCCATCTCATGCCGACCGAGGGCTTCTCAGGCTGACTATGGGCCCCCTCTCACTGACTGAGGGCCCCTCAGGCCGAAGGAGGGACATATAAGGTCGACCGAGGGTCCCTCAGTCGGAACGATGGTCCCTTAAGCCAACCGAGGGCCCCTTCAAGCCAGCCAAGGGCCCCTCAGACCGACCTAGGGCCATATCAGTCCGGCCAAGGGCCCTCAGGCCGACTGTGGGCCCCAGGCCGGCTCTGGGCACTCTCAGGCCGACTGTGGGCACCCTTAGCCTGCCTAGATGCGAAGGCCATCTCACGCCGGCAAAGGGCAGGCCGACTATGGCCCCTGAAGACGACTGTGAGCCCAAGGCCGACTCTGGGCCCTCTCAGGCCGGCCAAGGGCCATCGCATGACGACCGAGGGCCCCATCAGGTCGTTTTTAAGTCGGCATGAATCACCCATGCCGACTTGAAGACGGCTAACTAGGCTTATAAGCTCCTATTTTGGCATGTGTAGGGCTCATTCTGACCTATGACCGTCCGCTTTCTTCTGCTCAAGAGGGCCCCCACTCAGTTTTCATTTTTGTATTGGATCCCTCTGGACCCCCCAGTTTTTAACATCCGGGGGCACAGGGGTCGGGACCCCCCCCCGGATATCCAGCTCTGCATGCACCCCCCCCCCCCCGGATCTCCAGCCCTGCATGCACCCCTTGAGCAAAAAAAGTACACTAGATAAAATGCGACCTTCTGACGATCCGACCCCCCCTGGCTGAGGAACAAAATTTGATTTTTCTACTGACGCCCCCCCCCCCCTTGATAAAAATCCTGGCTGCGTGCCTGAACCTGAGTTGAGCCCCCCCCCCCCCCCCCCCAACTGATTTTGCGAAACTACACCCCTGTGTGAGTGGGTGTGTTGCACATCCGCCTGACTATTTGACCTTCTTTTATCTTCCGACGAGAGGTGGTAACAGCCACACGCTTGCTGTAGATCACTTTAATATACGTCTCAGTCCGAGTCTGAATATCTATATTCAGTTCGCCACTTCAATGTCCTCCTTGGCAGGCGTCAAACACATTCGTTCATACAAGAGCTGGCGTTACGAAGTTGCGATACTGTTTGTCTTTCTATAGTACCTTAGGCCACTCTTAGCCATGTTTAAAGTCGTTTGAAACTGTGACATGAAAAAGTAAACTGGCTAAGAGCCGATTAATTAGAAGTCACTTAAGCTTCATTTTGCCAAGCACAATTCATAAACACTGCATTTCGTAAGATAAATTAGACACAATCAGCTGCACATCATACATCATACTCGTATGTAGTTTTAAACGACGGAACCACACTGACCCCAGCATTTGTGGGTTCATCACTTCTCATTGCAATGCATTATATTCGTGCACGATAGGAAAAATCGCCTAGGACAGATCTTACACTGCTGCTACAGATGCTACACAATACTCACAATATTTTGATACCGTTTTCCGTAGCAGAAACTTATAAAAATGTTTGCAACTTGACTAGCCCATCTTTTTCAGTGCAGCCCAGCGATAGCCTGTAAGGAGCACAGAAACTAACGCAGCGCCAAACAATGTGCCATGGGGATATCATTAGCTTCCCTGCAACACCGGCGACGATCTTCGAGCTGTCGAAAAAGCTAAGCTAGTTTTACACACGGCAGCCTAATTTCCGCCGTGCGCCTTGTGCTCCGAAGCTAATTTGCACTTGAAAGTGTCTGGGTTTCATTACGGAGGACGAGATGACACACTGCAGACAGTCGAGACTCGGGCCGGACGGCTGAAACCGGCGACGCGCACCGGCGAGGCGAGGTGGGCCCGCGAGGCAGGACGAGGCGAGCCGGGCCGCTCTAAAGCGAGGCGATATTGCTCTGAAGCCGACGAGACTGTTGCGGAGCAGGTCGACAGGACGGTCGAGAACGTTGACATGTTGATGAAAACTGTCGGGAAGCTGGTCAAGCTGATTCGGCGTGGTTTCCTCGATTTTCCAGCATATATTTTCGCAGTGGTAATGCCAAGCATGGCGACCTGCTTCATCTGAACGGTATACTGCCAGCCATAAAATTGGAAAGTTCCCACCTAAGGCGAGGCGATATTGCTCTTAAGCCTTTTCCGAGTTTAAAGGGTTTTACGATTTATAAACTTATTACCGAGCGGGCGCGAAGCTGCCGTGAGGTTTCACGTAAACTTACTAGACATATTTACATTTGACCCGGCCCGAACCGGCCCGAACCGGCCCGAACCGGCCCGAACCGGCCCAAACGGGCCGTACAGACGCTTTTCGGAAGCTAATAACTTTGCAACCACTACACCGATTGAGATAGAGTTTTCACCATTGGATAGCTACATCAATTAAATTTTACTTTGAATATGTTTGCTCTGATGTGGGTGGTAGCAAAGCACGTGACACGTGCGCCGGCGAAGCCTTCCATAGTTAGCGAATATTTATATAAGCATAAATTTATACGATGAAGCATGCAGTGCTCAGGACGTAATCCCTTTTGGCGGATTCGAGAAAGGAGATCATGAATAATTTTTTAGGTCAGTAAACCGAGGTTGCTATACCAACAGGTTAGGCAAATCATAATTCATACGTCACTAATTCTGAAGCTGTATGACTGTACTAACTCTAAGGCTGTATGACCAAGGCTGTATGACTGAGGATGTACGTGTAGCGAGATACATTTTAAATTGTCCAAAAGAAACAGAGGGAAAAAGAAGAAAGTATAGAGATAAGCAGAAGAATAGAAACATTCTAAAAGCAAAAGCTATGTGTAATTTTAAATTGAACATGGAAGGAACGGCGGCCGTGTGCACACCAAACACTTCAACAGTGGAGACGCCGGCTGAAGCCCCCCACGCAGGCAACAAATACCCTCGTTCCGACCTGTGTACCGCCAGGGTGTCGCTATTAAGGCACCAGGCCCATTAAAGGACACCATAACAGCAGCTGCGCGGCGCCATTAAGCGTGAGCGCCGGCCAGCGGCCCGGGTCACGTACGGCGCTCGGCAGAAGCCTCTGCGCAGGATCTGACCCAGATCACGGCAGCAAGCTCCGCCTCTGGGCCGCTGTAGACAGCAGTTCCGGCCGCCGCAGGCATCCACAGGCCGTTGCAGCCGGGTGAGAAGGACCAATGACAGGACAGCAAAAGGGAATCGAAAATTAAAACCGAGTGGAGAAAAAATCACGGCAGCAAGGCGCCAATCTGGCAACTGACCTGATTTTGCAAGAAAAAAGTTGATAAAAGGGCCTGCAAGAGGGGTGAAGGGGCGGCAGATCGAACAGCAGAGCAGCAAGGACGGGACCGATCTTCAAATTGCCGATAGTGCGCCCAGGCCTCCAAACAGTCCAAGTAAGTTTCAGAGGAACAGAGTTCGGCAGTGAGCAGGGACGGAAGCAGGCTGGGGCCGCGGCTCCTCGCCGCGAGCCTCAGTCTCAGAGGAGACAAGATGGGGCAGTGAGTAGGGACGGAAGCAGGCTGGGGCCGCGGCTCCTCGCCGCGAGCCTTAGTCTCAGAGAAGCCGCGTCAAGGACCATCACAAGTCAGCCTTCAAGATTTGCTGTTGTTTAGTTCTATAAATTTCATACTAGAGAAAGTAGCCGCATTTCACATCAAGTAAGGTCGGAAAGTCTGTACAATCCTTATACCCTCCTTATAATCCATGGTCAGTTAATTTGTTGTGCATCTGAACACCATACAAATTTAATTTGCACAGTGTTTCGGCCGGTTTTTTTCTTCTTCTTCGTCGTTTTGTTCTTCTCTCATTGAACTCCCCTGCTATTTGGGCATTTGTTTGGTCATGTAGTCACGATATTCTTAATTATGCCTACGCGAGTATGTGTATGGTTGAAAAATTATCATATATTGATTGCCTGACTAGTTATAACTTCTAACGTAAATCAAAACTCTGATATGGTTTAAACGTTTATGTTTGCGTCTTTTATAACTCTCGTGCTTTAAATGCAACCGATTATGGAGCTTGTGCCAATGCTGGTGGTGGTCGCCGATGGGATTTATTTGACTGGTTGACTGTTCGAACTGATGTGACTGATGTGACTGGCTGAATTTTGTTGACTCTATTCGAACTGCTGCCTATAAGACGAATGATATTGTATTCACGAGACAATTAACTTGAACTATCGGTGCACAATTTTCTGTAAATATAGCCTTGTGTGAATTACCTAGTACTCTAATTCGGAATGTGACTGAAAGATGGATTGAGGAAGGAATATCAATGAGATGGAGCGCTAGCTTGAGGGGAAGTCACGTAATATAATTAGTAATGTTAACGTAAAAATATATATGTAGGGACAAGCGATGATGTGACTTCAATGCTTCCAAGGCAGGGTAATGTAATTTTTGCGGCTAGATGTGATGAAATACTCAATTCAAGGTTCCGAGGTTTAATGTTTATTTTGGTGAACAATGTTTACTGACATATTGAAGGCCAACTGTTTCTGGTAAAACCCGAGTGATGTGATAATTATGTGAAATACCCGTACTGAAAATTTTCAGGAATGGCTAACCCGATTGCCAGCAGACAGGGTGACCGATATTTTTTCTTAACCTTGCCATTCAATTATCCGGTTCGGTTGATTATTTGGTCTGATTGGTGACATTTTCAAATCCGGTCAAATTAACTTCACTGTGGTTAATTTGCAATTTAATCTGTAAGCCTTTTTACGCAATCTTTGATGTCAGGATCGGTTGATGACAGGGTCATCATTTCAACGTTTCGGCATATATAAACAGATCATTTAGGGATTGTGTCGTGAGGATTTTGATAAACAGGTCTTATTGACGAATTGTCGAGTATGTGATAATATTGTTTCCACACAGCCCTAAGCCGCCGATAATTGCAAGACTTTTAATTTAATTGTGTTAAGCAACGTTATTTTCATTAAGTTCAAAGCTAACTGAGTAAAGTAAATATTTCCCAAGGAAAAGGAAAGTGAGGAAGGCTGTGTTGGAATGTTTACGATTCTCGCAGTTAACTGTCTCCTTAACAAGCGCGAAATTATGGGATGGTTGTTTGCTCTATGGAAAGATATGGCGGTATGATACAAATCACGGTCATGTACAATTTCGTCCCTGTTCATCTCGCTGTTAAAAATTAACGCCAGAATAAAATCGCTGTCATGAAAAATTCGCACAAGTGTCCACACGGCCAGCGTCACCGATCACCGCTACCGGCCGCTGGGACACTGACCCCACGCGCCCGATCCCAAAACACATGACGTCATGAACCCCCTCCCCTGGACGAGAGGGTCCGGCCAGACGGTCAGACGCTAGCCTAACGAGGGGAAAACCCGTGGATTTCGCTCAGGGGGGACAGTTGTACTTACAGAAAAGTACTGAGCACCAAGTACCAGGTGTCCGTACCGAGTACCGAGTACCGAGTGCCGAGTACCCAGTACCGAGTATCGAGTACCGAGTACCGAGTACCGAGTACAGAGTACCGAGTACCGTGTACCGAGTACCGAGTACCGAGTACCGAGTACCAAGTACCGAGTACCGAGTACCGAGTACCGAGTACCGAGTACCGAGTACCGTGTATCGAGTACCGAGTACCGTGTACCGAGTACCGATTACCGAGTAACGTGTACCGATTACCGAGTACCTAGTACCGTGTACCGAGTACCAAGTACCGAGTACCGAGTACCGAGTGCCGAGTACCGAGTACCGCGTACCAAGTACCGAGTACCGATAACCGAGTAACCGAGTAACCGAGTACCGAGTACCGAGTAGTGAGTACCGAGTACTGAGTACCCATTCCTGAGTAACGAGTACCGAGTACCGAGTGTCGAGTACCGAGTGCCGAGTACCGAGTACCAGGTGCCGAGTGCCGAGTGCCGAGTACCGAGTACCAAGTGCCGAGTACTGAGTACTGAGTACTGAGTACTGAGTATCGAGTACCGAGTACTGAGTACCGATTACCAATTACAGAAACACGACCCGTGGTACACTATAGTCACAAAATACACTACACAATGCACACTACACAATACACTACACAATATACACTACACAATATACACTACACAATATACCCTACACAATATACACTACACAATATAAACTACACAATATACACTACACAGCATAAACTACACACACTCCACAAATACACTACAAATGGTATCACGCCGGCGACGCTTCTTCACGCTAACAGTTATAAGATAAATACATATAGGCATACAGGCATACAGGCATACCGGCATACAGGCATACAGGCATACAGGCATACAGGCATACAGGCATACAGGCATACAGGCATACAGGCATACAGGCATACAGGCATACAGGCATACAGGCGTACAGGCGTACAGGCATACAGGCATACAGGCATACAGGCATACAGGCATACAGGCATACAGGCATACAGGCATACAGGCATACAGGCATACAGGTATACAGGCATACAGGCATACAGGCATACAGGCATACAAGCATACAGACATACAGACATACATACACATACTTGGAATCATGCATGCATACTGTACGTACACTACATACAAACGTGCAGACGCACGCCCAGAGACAACCGTGCGCGTGGAGCCGGGGCAAATAGGATACAACGCACGAGGGAGGTATGACGATAACAGCATGGTGTAAACTGACAGTGGGAAATAATAGACAAGATTGTGAGGAGGCCTAGACAATACGTAGCCGCGCCCCTGTGCGCAATATGCCTGCCGACACGGTCTGCTGCACAACGGGTGATGGGGGAAAGGGGGTGGAGTTGAATGGAAATTCAACTAAGAGGAGACCCTTTTAACAAAAGATGGCAAAGGTCTCAGATGTATAGACCGGTTTCGGTGGGAATATTTAGTTCGGAAGGAGAAAGTTGTGTTTCCAGGAGAATGGGAGTTAGATGATGATGAGATTGTTTGTTTTTTTGGGGTCCATTCCGCGATGCCAAGAAGTGAGCTGGATCGCGCGCCATAAGTCGCGAAATACTGGCGGGCACTCGAAAGAGTCCGGTAACGCCAGGTTCTGGGAAACCAGGAGGGCCAGAATGGCCATCCGCCTCAGGTAAATGCCGTAGGAGGAGTCAGGGTGCTGAGGTGGTGACGTGTGCGGTCCGGAATGGCCATCCGCCCCAGATAAATGCCGTAGGAGGAGTCAGGGTGCTGGGGTGGCGACGTGTGAGGGCCAGAAGGGCCATCCGCCTCAGGTAAATGCCATAGGAGGAGTCAGGGTGCTGAGGTGGTGACGTGTACGGGCCGGAATGGCCATCCGCCCCAGATAAATGCCGTAGGAGAAGTCAGGGTGCTGGGGTGGCGACGTGTGAGGGCCAGAATGGCCATCCGCCTCAGGTAAATGCCGTAGGAGGAGTCAGGGTGCTGAGGTGGTGACGTGCGCGGGCCGGAATGGCCATCCGCCCCAGATAAATGCCGTAGGAGGAGTCAGGGTGCTGGGGTGGCGACGTATGAGGGCCAGAATGGCCATCCGCCTCAGGTAAATGCCGTAGGAGGAGTCAGGGGCTGAGGTGGTGACGTGTGCGGGCCGGAATGGCCATCCGCCCCAGATAAATGCCGTAGGAGAAGTCAGGGTGCTGGGGTGGCGACGTGTGAGGGCCAGAATGGCCATCCGCCTCAGGTAAATGCCGTAGGAGGAGTCAGGGTGCTGAGGTGGTGACGTGTGCGGGCCGGAATGGCCATCCGCCCCAGATAAATGCCGCAGGAGGAGTCAGGGTGCTGGGGTGGCGACGTGTGAGGGCCAGAATGGCCATCCGCCTCAGGTAAATGCCGTAGGAGGAGTCAGGGTGCTGAGGTGGTGACGTGTGCGGGCCGGAATGGCCATCCGCCCCAGATAAATGCCGTAGGAGGAGTCAGGGTGCTGGGGTGGCGACGTGTGCGGGCCAGAATGGCCATCCGCCCCAGATAAATGCCGTAGGAGGAGTCAGGGTGCTGGGGTGGCGACGTGTGAGGGCCAGAATGGCCATCCGCCTCAGGTAAATGCCGTAGGAGGAGTCAGGGTGCTGAGGTGGTGACGTGTGCGGGCCGGAATGGCCATCCGCCCCAGATAAATGCCGTAGGAGGAGTCAGGGTGCTGGGGTGGCGACGTGTGCGGGCCGGAATGGCCATCCGCCCCAGATAAATGCCGTAGGAGGAGTCAGGGTGCTGGGGTGGCGACGTGTGGGCCGGAATGGCCATCCACCTCAGATAAATGCCGTAGGAGGAGTCAGGGTGCTGAGGTGGCGTGGATTGGCGATTGGGGCACCACGGAAACCGCAGTAAGTCGTGGATCCCAGCAGCAGTGTGCGGCAGGAATGGACCCAGACAGAAAAGCATGTGTGAGGTTATTCATATTTTAATTTGGTGGATTTAATAGTTAGAGTGGAAAGTTATCCATAATGAAGAGCTGAGTACATCGGAGACGAAATTCGCTCAGTGAACCAGCTGTTACCCTGGTGCGTTCCCTGTGTAACGCTACGCACCACTGGTGGGGATAGGAAAAGAGGGAGGGGTCAGGAAGACGAACCTGACAGTTTACTGCAAAGTATGAAAGATATTGATGATTGAGTGAATGTCTGGGAAGAGTCTGAGTGAAAGGATGTATGAATGTGTTAGTTCCAGTGGGAGTTCGTCCTCAGCGTAGCGTTGCACTGGGTATGCAGAATATACATGGAACCGATCACAGAACTCACGGTGTGATAATCTGAGAGACAAGCCGTTGGTGAAATTATGTAGGGAGGAGCCAGAGGGCCATTGGTGCCGGCTCACGGACAAGGAAACCCGGACCTTATTCCACCGGACCAATTCCCGATTAACTCGCTAAATTTCACCACCCCCACCCTAACCGTGCAGCGACCTATGTGCTCGCCGATGATTGACCTGCCTCCAAAATAAAAATGTATGTACAGGTTGAGCTCGATTCTGCATTTTAACCACAAAATTTAGTATTATCTCGAAAACACGGGGATATAACATTCTGAAAATGCCATATTTCGACTCCTGATCTCAAGAAAACCCCGTGAGCAAAATTTTAATAATGTTGCAAATTGTTGACAATTGTTGCAAGCAGTTCTAATTGTTGCAGATTAAGCCAGAGAGCCTCAAAATTTATGTCATTCCATTCAGCGGCCCAAAATTAACCAGAGAAAGAGTTTTCAAAAATTTCAAAAAATGTTGCAGTGCTACACAAAATGGCAGAACCATGCAGAAGCAAAAACCCGTTACATACGACCAAACTGACCCGGTTTTGGAATCAGCACATCTCCACTAATCCATAAAGGTAAGGAAGCCAACATTTGCCCAGTAGGATTTTCAGGGAGACATAAAAAAACACCGTATTCCCCGTTGGCTCATGTGTTGAAGGCCACGGACCATGACTTTAGTGACGTTGTCACACCGGCCACACAGTCCGTCACACCGGCCACACAATCCGTCACGCCAGCCACACAGTCCGTCACACCGGCCACACAATCCGTCACACCGGCCACTTAGTCCGTCACACCGGCCACTCAGTCCGTCACACCGGTCACACAGTCCGTCACACCGGCCACTCAGTCCGTCACACCGGCCACTTAGTCCGTCACACCGGTCACACAGTCCGTCACACCGGCCACTTAGTCCGTCACACACAGTCCGTCACGCCGGCCACACAGTCCGTCACACCGGCCACATAGTCCGTCACACCGGCCACTCAGTCCGTCACACCGGTCACACAGTCCGTCACACCGGCCACACAGTCCGTCACACCGGCTACTTAGTCCGTCACACCGGTCACACAGTCCGTCACACCGGCCACTTAGTCCGTCACACCGGCCACTCAGTCCGTCACACCGGCCACTTAGTCCGTCACACCGGCCACTCAGTCCGTCACACCGGCCACTTAGTCCGTCACACCGGTCACACAGTCCGTCACACCGGCCACTCAGTCCGTCACACCGGCCACTTAGTCCGTCACACACAGTCCGTCACACCGGTCACACAGTCCGTCACACCAGCCACTTAGTCCGTCACACCGGCCACACAGTCCGTCACACCGGCCACTCAGTCCGTCACACCAGCCACTTAGTCCGTCACACCGGCCACTCAGTCCGTCACACCGGCCACTTAGTCCGTCACACCGGCCACTTAGTCCGTCACACCGACCACACAGTCCGTCATACCGGCCACACAGTCCGTCACACCGGCCACACAGTCCGTCACACCGGTCACACAGTCCGTCACACCGGCCACTTAGTCCGTCACACCGGTCACACAGTCCGTCACACCGGCCACTTAGTCCGTCACACACAGTCCGTCACACCGGTCACACAGTCCGTCACACCAGCCACTTAGTCCGTCACACCGGCCACACAGTCCGTCACACCGGCCACTTAGTCCGTCACACCGGCCACTCAGTCCGTCACACCGGCCACACAATCCGTCACACCGGCCACACAGTCCGTCACACCGGCCACTTAGTCCGTCACACCGGCCACTTAGTCCGTCACACCGGCCACACAGTCCGTCACACCAGCCACTTAGTCCGTCACACCGGTCACACAGTCCGTCACACCGGCCACTTAGTCCGTCACACCGGCCACTTAGTCCGTCACACCGGCCACTTAGTCCGTCACACCGGCCACTTAGTCCGTCACACCGGCCACTTAGTCCGTCACACCGGCCACTTAGTCCGTCACACCGGCCACTTAGTCCGTCACACCGGCCACTCAGTCCGTCACACCGGTCACACAGTCCGTCACACCGGCCACTCAGTCCGTCACACCGGTCACTCAGTCCGTCACACCGGCCACACAGTCCGTCACACCGGCCACTTAGTCCGTCTCACGCAGTCCGTCACACCAGCCACTTAGTCCGTCACACCGGCCACACAGTCCGTCACACCGGCCACTTAGTCCGTCACACCGGCCACTTAGTCCGTCACACCGGCCACTTAGTCCGTCACACCGGCCACTTAGTCCGTCACACCGGCCACTTAGTCCGTCACACCGGCCACACAGTCCGTCACACCGGCCACTTAGTCCGTCACACACAGTCCGTCACACCGGTCACACAGTCCGTCACACCGGCCACTTAGTCCGTCACACCGGCCACTTAGTCCGTCACACCGGCCACTCAGTCCGTCACACCGGCCACACAGTCCGTCACACAGGCCACTCAGTCCGTCACACCGGCCACACAGTCCGTCACACCGGCCACTCAGTCCGTCACACCGGTCACTCAGTCCGTCACACCGGCCACACAGTCCGTCACACCGGCCACTTAGTCCGTCACACACAGTCCGTCACGCCGGCCACACAGTCCGTCACACCGGCCACACAGTCCGTCACACCGGCCACACAGTCCGTCACACCGGCCACACAGTCCGTCACACCGACCACACAGTCCGTCACACCGGCCACACAGTCCGTCACAACGGCCACACAGTCCGTCACACCGGCCACACAGTCCGTCACACCGGCCACACAGTCCGTCACACCGACCACACAGTCCGTCACACCGGCCACACAGTCCGTCACACCGGCCACACAGTCCGTCACACCGACCACACAGTCCGTCACACCGACCACACAGTCCGTTCCGTGCCAATGTCTGTATTCAACTGCCCGGCCGGGCCTGGCCGACCTGGCCGTACACGTGACCCAGGGCGCTCGACCTATCAGCTGACACACATTACCCGGAGCGGCCGGCCAATCAGCTGACACTACCCCCCCCCCCCTCACATGGGAAAATAAGAAAATAAACGGGATCTTAAAATACAGTACATACACAATAAGCATACATATGGCACAGACACACTATAGGTTATGCTTGCTAAACCTGCCGCTCTTCCACCAGTTTCACGTTCTTAACCCTCGACCTACGGGGGTCCTAAAACGACCCCCCTGAGGTTTTTCTTGCATAACTTTTAGACATGCGGCGCATCTTGCCGAAAATTGTAGTACTAAGTATACAACAATTATACGTATGGTGTAAAAATTGCATTGAAATTGGTTGATAAATTTGGGAAATAATGGTGTTTTGATGACGTCATGTTGGTGGAAAAACGATAAATGTTTGAAAAATTGTAGAAAACAGAGTTTTAAAGCAATTTGCAAAAGCAATTAATTTAAGATAACAAAATGTCCTTTTCTTTCAAATGGCAATCTCGGATTTGCGAAATTATGGGTTTTTGACTCCCAAAATGAACAAAAACTGATTTTAAAAAAAATCACCACAAAATCAAAAAAAATCCAAGATGTTAAAAACGGAATATATGTGATAGAACTCAGTATGGAAAATACTCAAACCAAATTTCAAAGAAACATCTCTATTTTTGACTAAGTGATGGCTCCCTAATTGTAAGAAATTCATGACGTCATTTTTTTAATAACTTTTGTGGCCTTTTTTTTGACCAGATACGAATAAATAATTACCTTTTATGTATTTCTGAGACAAAACTGGTCTAGGAACATGCCTTTTTATTTACATTTATCAATTTCTCATTTTGAGGTTTTCTGACAGAGCAAAATTGCTGTTCTGGACGTGGTCGATCGAGGTCATTCGCTTGACCTGGAAGGTCACTCGTTGACCCGAAACCTCAAAATTGCATACTGTTAGATTCCAAACATGACAGGCAACATGTTGGTTCTTACCGCGTTGCTCTATGTTGCTTGGTTTGGAAGTTAAAGGGGGGGTCTTTGTAGGACCCCCCGTAGGGCGAAGGTGAAAGAGCTCCCGTAGGGCGAAGGTTAAAATGAGTACGGCGCACAGATCCCTTCTTATCCATACAACTCAGATGGCGACGACCCTCACGCGATACTACTACCAACGGACCAAGCCACGGATCATCAAACTTAGTTCTGGCTCCGAAATTTTTTCAGCCAAATCTGATCACTTGGTTGTATCCCTACCTCTCTAGATATATGCCGTCTGTCATGTTGGTGCTTATAGCTAGCCTGTGGTGCCCGCGCCTGCTGCTCCCGAGCTCGCCGCAGCACACCGGACAATAAACGGAGCCTCTCGCTGACATATGCATCAGAGTATTTACTCCCTGGCTGGTCGATCAGTTTTGACAGGGAGCTATGCGGATACCTGAGAAAATACAAAAAGAATGGGCTGAAACCATGTGTGCTACAAACCTAATTATTTAACGAAAACACCACTTCCAAGAGTAGCTGCTCCCAATCGGTGCCATTGAACTCAGACAGGGCCCGGAGCCGCCGTTTAATATCTAAATGCTTTCTTTCGACCTACCGCTTCATGGTGCTAGCCAACACTTACACGAGCCTGAATGCCAAAATACTCGGAACAAAACTTGATGTGGATATTTTGTAGCAAGTTAGATCCCGAATCATTCTCTATATTATCGGGGGCGCCGAATGTTAGAAAATGGAGCATGAGCCTATCCGCAACATAATCAGCCGACCCAGAGTCATGTGGATAACAAGCCAAGAAACCGGTGAACTTATCCACACAAGTCAACAGCTGACTCCTTCCCGACGAAATGCTCCTGGGAAGACTCACGATATCGATCACCAGAGCTTGGTTGGGGTAACAGGCCTCCTGAGAGAGAAGCGGAGGGTGCTGCTGTGCAGTGCTCTTTTTGCTGCTGCACCTCACGCAGCTGCGCACGTAGTTTTCGCAGTCTCGCCTCATTCCCGGATACCACACGTGCCGAACGAGCACCTCGTACATTTTGGTCCCGCTGCTGTGGGCCCCGGTAGTCACATCATGATGACTGTGCATCAGTTCGAATATCTTGGCCGTAGGCCATACCAACACCTCGGAGCCAAAATATTTCCGAAACGGCAGGCCTTCTTTCATCAAGAACTCGTTGATAGGCTCCCGTCGCAAGCTCACAGGCGCAAATCGGGGCCACTCACCATGATTCAGGGAATGCGCAATCGCCCTGCAGTTTTGTCATGCTTTTGATACCAAGTCATGGACTCTGGGCAGACAGTCAGCTGTGCCAAGAAATCAGCTGTCGTGAAGTTGACTTCACCAGCCCCTGCGGATCCTGGGCATCCCGGCTTCCGCCCACCACCCCTGGCACCTGCAAAGTCTGAAACAGTAGCAGGCTGATGGTGTGTCGGCTCTTCGGCCCGACTATGCTGCTCGCCCGCCAGGTCTGTCTTACCCGGCTTCCGCCCACCACCCCTGGCACCTGCAAAGTCTGAAACAGAAGCAGGCTGATGGTATGTCGGCTCCTCGGCCCGACTGTGCGGCTCGCCCATACAACCACTCTCGGGCGGTCTGCCTCGGCACTCAGCCGCCGCAGTCGACCTGTCCGTCCGCGGACGCCCGCGCGCTCCGCCGGCCGAGCCGCACGAGCCGCCGCGAGCTTGTCCTACCGACTCGATACCACGCCCTGGGGCTGCGTTATGCCCACCGGCGGGTCCGGGAGCCGTGCTCGCAGCGCGGTTCCGGCCCGCTGAATTAGTAGCCGGCCGGCCGCGCCCCCCTCCGTGAGCACCGACGGATGGGGCGACTGCCGGGGCCCCGGCATGGGCAGGGCCACCGCCGAACTCGTAACCGCCGCTATCGTCGCAACCGTGTCTCAAGAAGTTTCCTCCATCTAGTGTGAGGTGGAACGCCGAGGGGTTGCGCCCCAAGTGCGCAGAGCTCCCACGCTGGCTTCATACGGCAAACGTGGACGTGGTGGCGGTTCAAGAGGCACAGCTCTGTTCGCGGCCGGCCCCTCGTTTAGCCGGGTTTCAGCCTCCGGAGGTCGCCATGAGGGCGTGCTGCAGAATTGCCGGTGCAGCAACGGTGAAAGGAGGAGACGTCGCCATCTACATCGGCGCGGGCCTGCACTTCACCGTCATGGAGAACCGCCCCCTCGCCCCGGCTGATGACATCACCGAGATCTGCGGGGTGCGGATCAGGGAGGGCCCCCACCTGGGAAGGGAGAACCACCTGAACCTCTGCAATCTCTACCGCCCACCCATCCGGGGGTTGGAGACGACAGAACAGACCACTTTAACCCGGACCTCCTACCTACCGATGACGTTACCATCATCGCGGGCGATTGGAACGCGCACCACCCCCTGTGGGACACTGGCTGCGACGTGGCGGATGCGGTCGGGCGGCGCGTGGAGGCCTGGTTGAGCCGGGCTGGTTGGGCCCCGCTAAACAGCGGAGAACCGACCCACGTCAGCTACCGTAGCGGCAGCCAGACCGACCCAGACGTCGCCGTCTGCAGTACTGACCTCGCCCGCAGGACGGTGTGACACCTGGGACCCGACCTCGGTAGCGACCCACCTTCCCATGCTGGTGGATATCCGGATGACCCTCGCGGCTCCCCACCGAGTCCGCAAGACCAGGTGGAGCTTCCTGAAGGCGGACTGGACTGCCTTCGGGGCAGAGTGCGAGACTGCCCTCGCCGAGATGCCACCCCCCCCCCCCCCCCCCCCCGCAGGCCACAGCACAAGACCTGTCGGCCCAGTTCACGCGGGTGATGAACCAGGCCAGCACCCGTCACATCCCACGCGGCGCCAGAGCGGACCCTAAACCTTGGGCACTCCACCCGGACCTGGTGGAGGCGGTCGCCGAGCGGTGTGCTGCGGAGGTGGAGAGGTGAGTGTCCCATGAACACTTCCGAGAGCATGTCACCACTACCCTCAACAAGCCAGCCAGCTTTGGGAGAGTTTCTAAGATCCTCAAGCGCTGGGAGCAGGCCGAAGATGACGACCACCGGAGGGCCAGGCTATGAGGGCGGAGAATGGCAGGCTCCTGGTCAGGGACCCTGAGCAGCGGAGGCCTTCGTCAAAATGTATGCGTGCGTGTCCAAGCAAGTGCGGGACCACAAGCTGGACCGCGTGGCGAAGACAAAGATGAGGGCCCAGAGTTCCGATGCTGCCAGGACTGCCGCGGATCCCGCTCGGAGGTCTGCTCGGCCTTCTCGGAGACCGAGCTGACTCGTCAACTCCAGGTGGCCAAAATGAAGAAGGCTCCCGGCCCGGACGGAATCTGCAACGAGATGATAAGACACCTTGGCCCGGGGGCCCGCAAATCCCTCCTGCGGCTCATCAACACTTCCTGGCTACAAGGGGAGGTGCCGCAGGAGTGGCGGAGGGCCACCATCGTCCCCATTCCCAAGACCGGCAAGGATAAGCAGTTTCCTGCCAGCTACCGCCCCATCGCTCTCACGAGCCATGTTTCAAAGCTGGCGGAGCGCCTAGTCCTGGGACGGCTGACCTACGTAGCGGAGCACCTCCACCTGATCCCCGCGGAACAAGTCGGGTTCCGCCAGGGTCGATCGGTGGAGGACAATATCGGCCGCCTGGTCCAGCAGGTCCAAGATAGGTGGCAACGGCCCAAGAACCGATCGAAGAAATCCCCGGACGGCGCATCGACTCAAAAGTACGTGCTGGTCGCCTTTGATTTTGCGAGAGCTTATGACACAGTGAATCATCGCCTACTCGTGTCCGTCTGCTGCAGCAAGGGGACCCCACTGCCTCGTCCGTTGGACATGGTAGTTCCTGCGGGACAGGAGAGCGCGTGTGGAGCTCAACAGTGTGTTCAGCAGCGAGCGGTGTTTAGGGCGTGCCTGCCGCAAGGCGGGGTTCTCTCACCGTCCCTATTCTTGTTATGGGTGGGCCCCGCTCGTCGACATACTCCACGGGATTCCTGGCACGACGACCTATATGTACGTGGACGACACAGTAGCGCTC
>JAXIVJ010018132.1:0-24183 GCA_036785665.1 Chirona hameri | reverse complement strand
TAAACGCTCAGTATCAGAAAATGTAGCACAGCTGATATTCGAACTCAGGACCGACCGGCTTGCAGCCTGCCTCTCTACCACGACAGGCTGCGGTCGGTAAAACATATTTGGTATGACAATACAAACGTGGATGTTTCGGGAATATTTATTTTCAAGTTACCAAAAATAAACATTTCCTTCAAATACGAATATTTTTATCGAACTGGTGTCCGCCAAACAGCTGGCGTTGTCCCCAAGTTAAAAATTTAAATGTTCGTTGCGATAATCACGCACAGAGAGCACACGTAGGTGCACGCAGCACGGCACGCATACACACTGTCCCCTTCACAGTTTGGCGATTGCTGTCCGGCGCCGCCCCGTTGTAGTCAGCAAGTGTCTTCACAGTTCTTGGTGCTCAGGTTTAGGATCATTGACGGCAAGTTCAAGTGTGGAACGTCCCCATCCGTGCGATCACCGGCGATTGACTGTATGCTTTGCTCCGGCGTTGAAAACACTTGCTTTACCATTAACTTGCACACATTCATTAGTGACGGCGCCCCTCCGGCCAGTGAAGGCGCCCCCTCTGTGTAGTGACGGCGCCCCTCCGGTCAGTGACGGCGCCCCTCCGGCGAGTGACGGCGCCCCTTCGACTAGTGACCGCCCCTCTCCGCCCGTGACGCCCCCCTCCGGCCCCACTGGCCGGAGGGGGGCGTCACGGGCGGAGAGGGGCGGTCACTAGTCGAAGGGGCGCCGTCACTCGCTGGAGGGGCGCCGTCACTGACCGGAGGGGCGCCGTCACTAGCCGGAGGGGCGCCTTCACTGGCCGGAGGGGCGCCGTCACTGACCGGAGGGGGCGCAGTCACTAGCCGGAGGTGTGCCGTCACTGACCGGAGGGGTGCTGTCACTGGCCGGAGGGGCGCCGTCACTGGCCGGAGGGGCGCCGTCACTGACCGGGAGGGCGCCGTCACTAGCTTGAGGGGAGCGTCACTGGCTGGGGGGGGGGGGGGGGCGTCACTGGCCGGAGGGACGCCGTCACTGGCCGGAGGGACAACGTCACTGATCGGAGGGGGCGCCGCCACTAACCGGAGAGGCGCCGTCACTGGCCGTAGGGGCGCCGTCACTGGTCGGAGGGGCGCCGTCACTGGCCGGAGGGGCGCCGTCACTGTTCGAAGGGGCGCCGTCACTGGTTCGGGGTGGGGGGGGGGGGCGCCGTCACTGGCCGGAGGGGCGCCTTCACTGGTCGAAGGGGCGCTGTCACTAGCCGGAGGGGCGCCGTCACCGGCCGGAGGGGCGCCGTCACTGGTCGGAGGGAGCCGTCACTGGCCGGAGGGGCGCCTTCACTGGCCGGAGGGGCGCCGTCACGGGCCGGAGGGGCGCCGTTACTGATCAAAGGGGCGCCAGCTTTGCATGGACACCTCGGGTCCAAAGGACCAGGTCATGCCCTGAATGACCTATACTCTGTACGCCACAGGTGCCTGTCCTGTTGGCGGTGTTAATTGCAAAACAAAAATGGTCGGGGGTGGGGGGCTTCGGCTCCCGTTAAAAACGGTACGGACATTCCGTACTGTCTGTATAGGTGTTGCGCCCCTGCTGAAATGGACGGTATTTTAATTTGGATTGGCGTTCTTTGATGCAAAGGGGCGTCCTCGTCTGCGGGTGGCTACTTTATCGCCGAGAGGGGCGTTTCAGCATGTTTCTAACTGGGGTGGCCAAGTGCCGTCACTGGGGTGGCATTCTTCATGACTGGGGTGCCACCCCACTTACTATGTTAAAATACGCCCTGTGTGGTTCTCATGACGTTTCAAAGTTGGGACGACAGTGACACACACTAGGCTATCTACGAGCGGCTTCCTGTTGTATACAATTATTGATATCGTTATCGTAAACGCTCAGTATCAGAAAATGTAGCACAGCTGATATTCGAACTCAGGACCGACCGGCTTGCAGCCTGCCTCTCTACCACGACAGGCTGCGGTCGGTAAAACATATTTGGTATGACAATACAAACGTGGATGTTTCGGGAATATTTATTTTCAAGTTACCAAAAATAAACATTTCCTTCAAATACGAATATTTTTATCGAACTGGTGTCCTCCGCCAAACAGCTGGCGTTGTCCCCAAGTTAAAACAAATTTAAATGTTCGTTGCGATAATCACGCACAGAGAGCACACGTAGGTGCACGCAGCACGGCACGCATACACACTGTCCCCTTCACAGTTTGGCGATTGCTGTCCGGCGCCGCCCCGTTGTAGTCAGCAAGTGTCTTCACAGTTCTTGGTGCTCAGGTTTAGGATCATTGACGGCAAGTTCAAGTGTGGAACGTCTCCATCCGTGCGATCACCGGCGATTGACTGTATGCTTTGCTCCGGCGTTGAAAACACTTGCTTTACCATTAACTTGCACACATTCATTAATTGATATTTGAACGACCAACAATAAACTACAGGGAAACACTTAAGTTTGACAGCAATAGCCCAAAACCATGAAATCACACAGGAACGGTGACAGGATTGACAGTCTTCACAGGATTGTTTGTTTACAAATGCGGCCTTGGAATCAAGGTAACTTAATAACTAGGTAGCGCGGGCTTGTCGCTTCAACACAGGGGCAATGTGTGCATGGTTTGACAATTAAGTAAAACATATCTCCTAAACCAGACATATTTTGCTTAAGCATTATATACCATTGGTAATTAATTTAATTATAAAACGTTTCAAACAATTGGACATTTTCATAAGCATCCAATAAGAAATTCGTGTTTGCGGTAATTAGAAGAGGCGGCAATGCCCTTATACATTAAGATTCCTGTTAACTACATGCGACCAAACCGGCGCAGCTGACGCTATTGCAATTAGATGAGGCGGCAATGTAATTATACATTGAGATTCCTGTTAACTTCATGTCAGTAGAATTAACCAAACCCGCAGCAGACGCTGTTGTAATTGGATGAGGCGGTAATGCACAATACATTGAGGTTCCTGTTAACTCTTTGCTATTCGGTATCTCTGGAATCGGAGGACCAAACATCAGCTGGCAAGACTTTCTTTTGATGCCTCAAACCCGCACCCCCTGCCTTGGAATGCTGTGGAACGCTACAGACGAAAAATAGCGTGCCGCCTCAACCAATCAGCGTAGCGGTTTGAGAGCATACGCGAATATTTATCTTTCAATAAATATTGTAGGTTTTCAACAACGCATATTAATGTAACTTATGATAAAACAAAATACGCTGTAATATGCGCAATTCACCATATTTCAAAACCGTAATGAGGTCACTATACGTTTACGCGGAATAACGGCGTTCAAAATAACGTTGCCATGGCAACGGTGGTACGGTATAATTTGTTTTCAGTTACGGATCTAGTCGATAACAATTAATTTTCATTTTATATATTAGTATATTACAACTTCTTGCAACGCATTTTAATATTTCTATATATTTTAAAGCAACTATATACTGCTATCACTTCGTATCACACACATCGTATCGACATAGTATTGTCATGTTAAAGGAAACACATTCGCGCCCAGAGATCGAAAACGTTTGGAGATCCGAGTGGGGAGGGCACATAGTGTTCGCGCATGGATCAGATACTGCACAGGCAGGCGTTGCGATAATGTTCCCTTCAGGATACCCAAACAGAGTTACTGAAGTATATTCAGATAATGACGGACGGTTAGTTTGTTTAGAAGTGGGCAGCGAGTCAGGCCGCTTGCTTCTTTTGTCAGTGTACGCCCCCGCAGTGAATGATCAGAGAAAGAAATGTAAATTTTAGATTTGGTAAGAAACATATTATTAGCTCCCTCAAATCGTCGCACATTGGCAGGCGGTGATTTCAATATACGGCTTGGAGCACTTGACAGTGATCAGGCAGAGTATAGCAATACCAGATCCGCCAAAAAGTTGCGGTACATTCTAGATGAATTTGAATTGGTAGATGTTTGGAGAATGCAACATCCCACGACCAGGCGATATACGTGGCGCATGACGACACCACTATAGCAATCACGGATTGATTTCATATTTGTCAGCAACGTTGTATTTACTAATGAGGTGGTACGAAGCCGGATAGACGCTGGGATCTTGAGTGACCACAATGTTATCATCGTATACGCTGACGGAAAAACGTGGACCCGGTATTTGGCGTTTCAATAATGAGTTACTAAATTTTGAGACATTTGTGGGATCAGTGAGACAGGAATTGCAGACGTTAAAGCAGGTCAGGGTTACTACGCAGGTGACATTAAAAATGGCGTGGAAGTGGAAATGCTACTGAGTAATATAAGGGTTATAGCAATGAAGAAAGGTAAGACAATATATGTAAAGAGATTAGAGGAAAATGAATGATATGATAAAGTAAATAATTTGGAGGCAGAGTTGGCTGAGAATCCTTCTGGTGCTTTGGTGGGTGAATACGAGAGGGCGAGAAATAAACTTGATCATGATAAAGTTAATCGTGGTAAATTTGCTATGCTTTGCACGCAAGCGAAGTGGATAGAAGAGGGCGAAAAATCCACCAAGTATTTTCTGAGGTTAGCAAATAAACGCAGTACCGAAGCTAACATATCAGCATTAAAAGCGGAAGATGGTAACGTTATTCGTGGCAACTCTGCGATACTAAATGAATGTGTGAAACATTATCGTTCATTATATGCCTCAGCACTGAGTTTCGCTGATTATGCTACGTTTGCGTTAGATGACAATGACCCCCACCTCTCTGAAGAGGAGAGATTAGAATGTGAAGGGCCAGTTACTAAGGACGAATGTCGAATTGCTCTCGCAAAAATGGCACGCAATAAGGCAGCAGGAGTATCAGGATTCTCGGCTGAGTTTTTCTCTTTCTTTTGGTCGGAACTGGGCGCAATTATTGTAGACTATTTTAACGATGCGAGGGACAGAAAGGAGTTGTTCATTACACACAGAAAGGGGATTCTTACTCTGATTCCTAAGAAAGGCGATCAGAGAATG
The DNA here is from genome assembly GCA_036785665.1 of Chirona hameri. Classification (NCBI taxonomy): domain Eukaryota; kingdom Metazoa; phylum Arthropoda; class Thecostraca; order Balanomorpha; family Balanidae; genus Chirona; species Chirona hameri. The sequence goes on along the minus strand of JAXIVJ010018132.1, from coordinate 19,234 downwards.
TTGAAAAACAAGCGACCGATTTGTTTGTTGGACGTGATTTATAAAATACTTGCAAAGGTCATAGTGAATAGATTGGCGGGAGTTATTAGTAAACTAGTTCATGAAAATCAAACCGGTTTTATTAAAGGGAGGTACATTGGGGAAAATTTCAGACTCATTGCAGATATCATTTCTTACTGTAATATACCAGGGGTATTATTGGGTATTATTAACTTACCAGGGGTATTATTGGCTGCAGATTATAAGAATGCGTTCGATTCCCTGGAACATGAGTTCTTATGGTTCACGCTTGAATCCTTTAATTTTGGTCCTAATTTTGGCTCCTGGGTGAAGCTTTTGTATTCTTGAATAGAGGTGCCACTTTTCTACCCGCTTACCCACGAGACGTGAGTAGTTACTACCCACGTGGGTAGTTGTGGGTAGCATAATTTTCAACTTTTCAAAAAAGGAAAGTTTTAAACCTGATTTCAGTGACTGTGCTTTCATATCAGCAAAATCATTCAAGTTTATTGCATGAATTGGCATAATTTAAAGGTTTTTGCTTTAATTTTCTTCAATCCCAGAATAGTACAATTTATGTTGAGGGTAGTTGTGAGTAGTTGACAGCTTATTTGAGCACGTGGGTAGTGGTGGGTAGTTAAGCAGTGTTTGCGGCGCGGCGCGGGTAGTCTCAGGCCTGAAAAGTGGCAGCTCTATTCTAGAACCCAGCTATCTATTAGGAAAAACGGAACTACGTCAGAGTGGTTTCCCTCTACTCGTGGCACCTTTCAAGGATCACCGCTAAGCGGGATGGTATTTAATTTGGGGCGGAATTGCTTGCCATAAGAATAAGAAAAACGAGAAATATTCATGGCATAGAAATAAGCAATGTTGAAGTCAAGATGAGTCAATATGCGGACGACCTAACCCTGTTTCTCAAGGATGAGGAATCTCTAATGCGGGTTTTTGAAATAATTGAGGAGTTTGGTAATGCATCCGGGTTACGTGTAAACGAAAGTAAAACGAAGTTAATGTGGCTGGGCGCATATAAGAGACAGGAAAAGACATTGCGAAATATTGAAGTTGCATCTAAACTCTAAATTTAGGTGTGTGGTTCAGTCCGACAGAACAGTGTGCTGACGACAATATTGATTCGGTAATTAATAAAGTTAAAAACACGATCAATAGCTGGTCTCAACGTAGTTTAACCATCAAATGCAGGATTGCTATCACAAAATCTTTATTAATTTCTCAATTAGTGTTTATCGCACTCGCTTATAAGGTACCTAATGCAGACCTGAAACAAATGGAATCGCTCATAATGCGTTTTATATGGCGTGGTAGGCCTCCAAAGGTGGCACGAAGTACCCTGTGTCAGAGAGTACAAGACGGTGGTTTAAACGCCACTGATATTGCACAAATGTATAAAGCACTCAAACTGACATGGATCAGTAGGATGATTAAAAGGCCTGAGGCGACTTGGTGTCGATTACTTCAAGCTCGTATCGGCTTTTTGCGGCTCAGCGATCTCTTGCGTTGTGACCGCGCTATGACTTACGTCGGCCGACTTAAAATACCGAGTTTTTATAAAGATATCATGAGAAGTTTCCGGAGATTGATGTATACTCCCGTAGATAGCGCCATAAAAGCTCGTAAACAATTATTATGGTTTAATGACGAAGTTAAGAGAAACAACAATTCGTTTTACATAAAACAAATGTATAGAGTGGGAATACGATTCATCGACGATATCGTCTGGCACAATGGGCATATTTTAAATTTAGAGCAACTGAAGGTAATTTATCCCCAGATAGCAATATATTTGCTTATATATCAGGGCCTAGTAAGCGCGATCCCAGCAATGTGGAAAAATGTGATACGTAATACGAACGAATCTTGGAACCCAGATGAAAAGAATGCATTCAGAATATTCATAGGAAAAACTGCAACTGAAATGACAAGTGTAAAATGAAGACAATTTTACGCTGAGCTTATAGAAAAGTGAATTCCTACCGCTCAAAACAAGTGGCTGGAAAAAGGTTATACTGATGTAACATGGACCTCCATTTATGAAATACCATATAAATGCTGCGCGTCAACGAAATTACAATCACTTCAATTTAGAGTGCTTAATAGATATATTCCGACGAGAAAATTCCTTTGTACGAGAGGTGTAGTTGGCAGCCCGTTGTGCCTTACATGTTTCGAAATTGATAACTTGCAACACTTTTTCTATGAATGTAGGGAAGTTAAGCCAATATGGGAGCATATTTTGTCACAGATTAAACACAAACTGAGTCTTCGGGATGATTTTGTTAGCGTTAGCACGGTATTATTTGGATACCCTTCTGTGCCGTCGGTAGTTAATTTAATAATCCTAATAGTAAAACAATATTTTGTTACAAATAAATTAAATCAGTGCCAGACAAACCATGGGTATAAGGAAGGGGCGATATAGACAATTGCCAATCATTGGCGAGTAGAACGAATCATTGCAATGCAAAACAAGTCTTCGGACAAATTTATGAGTAAATAGTGTATGATGACTGACAGCAACGGTGATCTGTCGCTGAGATAGCTGGGAATTGAGGTAGCTTGGAGGCGGCGGCGGTAGCGTGCGGGGGCAGACAGTGGTGTTCCGTCCCGTGGCGGCGATGTTGTGACTGTTTTGCTGTCATGTCGAATGTCAATATGTGCGTGGTGCAACATGCCTGTGTGTTTTGTATGCATATTTGTGCGTTCCCGCCCTTACCCAACCGGGCCAACCTGAGACCGGCCCTTGCAAGGGCCGGTCGCGCCAGTCTAACGGACTGACGGGTCGCGCGCCCGGCCGGCCGATGGGGCACTGCCACGCGATGTAAAGCGCGAGGCAGTGCGGGTGGGGGCTGCGGCCTGTCTGGAGCGTCGGGGAGGTACCCCACAGCTCTCCCCGGCCTCTGGGGTAACCTGGGGGTTACCGGCCTCCCCGGTAACCCCCAGACCTCCCCGGAGCCGGGACGGGTTTTTGCCAATACGGGCACCGTTCCGAATTGGCCAGACGGGCTGCACAGATGCCGATGCGGCGCCATGTTTGTGCGTGGGGGTACGTGCGTGTGAGAAATGTAGTATAATGCAATGTATATGTTGAAAAGATAATACACTTTAAAAAAAAAATACTGCTATCACTTAGTCAACAATATTACAAAACCGAAAGTCAAGGTACTATGTTTTGATACGGAATGACATGACGTTGAACAGCTAACATAAACCTACCCAGATATATTTGTTTTATCTAGTTGGCTGTTTTTTTATCTCTCAAAAAGTAGATTTGTCACCAACAAATACCTTGAAAAACATACAGTAGAGTACAGTTCAGCTTACAGTACATCCTATAAGTAATCATGAGCGATCATGGGCGACCCCCGCCCGCGCCGCCTCGCGTTTTGCAGCGGCTCCCGTTCGCGAAGCGGCGCCCCCACGCCACCGGCCGGGCGTGCGAGCCGTCGACCAGCGGGGCTGGCGCCCCGCACGCCCGGCCGGCCGACCGGCCGCGCAGCTCATGCTGAGGGCCGGTCCCGGGTTAGCCCGGGCAGGGAAAGGGCGGGGGCCTATCCTATTCTTCTTCTTTTCCATTTATTGAGACACGACCAATATTCACATTCCTCACAGCGCACACAGGCACACATGCACACATGTCTTATATGCCTCACCTATACCTATGGTAACTGTCTGCCATACACCGACTCATTCGCATCTGTACTACCATAGACCCAATTGTCCAACGGGAAAACATCGCCTCGCTGCATCATCGCGTGACATCATAACATGAAACATCGCATATGTGAGTGTGTGTGTGTGTGTGTGTGTGTGTGTGTGTGTGTGTGTGTGTGTGTGTGTGTGTGTGTGTGTGTGTGTGTGTGTGTGTGTGTGTGTGTGTGTGTGTATGTGTGTGTGTGTGTGTGTGTGTGTGTGTGTGTGTATGCGTATGCGTATGCGTATGCGTATGCGTATGCGTATGCGTATACGTATGCGTATACGTATGCGTATGCGTATGCGTATGCGTATGCGTATGCGTATGCGTATGCGTATGCGTATGCGTATGCGTATGCGTATGCGTATGCGTGTGCGTGTGCGTGTGCGTGTGCGTGTGCGTGTGCGTGTGCGTGTGCGTGTGCGTGTGCGTGTGCGTGTGCGTGTGCGTGTGCGTGTGCGTGTGCGTGTGCGTGTGCGTGTGCGTGTGCGTGTGCGTGTGCGTGTGCGTGTGCGTGTGCGTGTGCGTGTGCGTGTGTGTGTGTGTATGTGTATGTTATTCTGAAGCCACGAGTGGTGTAAGCCGCATACGGGTACGGCAAGCAGCGCCCAAGCGCAGGCGCCTGGCCCAGGGGGACTCCGGTGCGGGTGGTCCGGGATCTTCTTCAGAGATGCCGTGCGAGTTGCCTACTTTATGCTGTCGTGAGGACTTCGCTGATGGCACCCCATTTATCATCAAACCGTTCGATTTGATTTATAATTCTTGCCGAACCTCGTTCTTTCTCGGCATCAAGCCGCAATAGGTTTATAAAGTGGACGACTGTCGGTGGTTTGTTTTTGTTTCGTGATTTGTAGATTACTAGCTTAGCGAGAGTGATTATAAGGACTTCTATTTTGGAGAGATTTTCTAACGTGGGGAAAAAACATTTTTCTTTTTCGAAATACAGAGTGGTATTAAACGGCTCATACAGCTTTACATGTAAATTCCTCACAAAGTTTTGGACAGTAGGGCATGACCAAAGCAAGTGCTCTAAAGTTTCGACTGCATTTGAGCAAAAACTGCATAGGGCGTGCTCAGACCGGCCTATTACATATAGGAACCGGTTTGTTGTTATGATTCTAGAGACTATACGAAAGTGAAATGATTGAATAAATGTGCTGTCCGTGGCCATCCGCATATCATCCATGCTACCTTCGTGAGCCGCCCCTATGTCTCTAACCCATTTATTTGTCCACTTTTCCTGAGCGTTGGAATATTTTGACCTAAGTGAGTTAACAAATTATCAGTATGCTAAGTGAGTGGTTTCAGTATTCTTGCTCAGCAAAGCTATTTTGTATGGGAGAGTTGGTTGCGTAAGGCTTTGCTGCAAGTTGCAGTCTCGCACCGACGGCGGTAGGCTTGAGACCAGAGAGTGGTGACAAAAAATGTCATTTTTATATTAAACCTTCTATTTAGCTCTTCCCTGGTGTATAACTGACCTGCCACAGGGTCTACGAGATCACCTATAAATCTTAGACCATTTTTATTCCATTTTTGTATCACGCTATTCGTGTATTTCGTGTAATCTGAAAACCCAATTGGATCTGTCAATATTTGGGGGGTATCCGGTTTGTAATACTCCATAAGATCAGCCCATGCTTGCACTACGTCTACCCAAAACGAATTGTGTAGCTCTTTCACCACTTCAGTCAGTTTCTTGGACCCGTATAATACCAGGGAATCGACTGGTGGCAACTCGGCCAGGGCCAGCTGAGCCCAGTCTTGGGACCAGTACAATCGCTTAATCCACCCGGTTTTGAAACTTTTGATAAATGAAGTCAGGTCTACCATTTGTATGTCGTCATACCTGAAACGCTGTATGGTTTTAGCTCTTTTTACTAGATCACTTCTGTTACTCCAAAGAAACTTGTAAAACCGATGTTCGATCTGTTTTATAGTTGATTTTGACGGGTTCGGTAAGGCCATACATATATGAACAAGCCTTGACAGAAGTAGGGATTTAATTACGGTGACTTTGCCGAGAAGGGACAAATGTCTTCTATTCCACTGTGCAATTTCTCTGTCGATAAGCGGAATTTTTTACCCTAAATTTTTGCTTGTTATATCTATGTTGGTGCTAGTGAATAATAGGCCTAATATTTGTATTTCGTCTACAAAAGTGACGTCAAGTGAGATATCGTTCAGTGTAGAGCTTTCTGGCCCAATTGGTAGGCATTTTGTCTTCTCTTTGTTCACTCGAAGGCCAGATAAGGATGAAAATGCTCGCAATTCGTGGATGGATCCAGCTAATGAGGACTTACTCGCATCAAGGAAGGCTATCAGATCGTCTGCATACTGAGAAACTCTCACTTCATGATTGTTTCCAACAACTATTCCTCGCAACTTGCGAGAGTTAGTGATTTGTCTTGCAAGGGGTTCAACAACTAAGTTGAAAAGGTAGCCAGATGCTGGGTCGCCTTGCCGTATTCCTCGTTGTTCCGTTTTTCACCTAGAAAACCGTCGAGCATTATGCGATAAAAATGTGCATTATTCAGGTATACTAGACAAATCAAGTTTGTATAGTATGGACCAAAGTTGTAATGGTCCAGTGCTTGTTATAAAAATTGCCAGGAAACGGTTTCAAAAGCGGCTTCAAAATCAGCTGCAAGAATGGCCCCGATTTTCCGGTTATATTCATGTGCTCTATAACGTCGTAAACAAAACGACTATTCTCCCTTATATATCTGCCTTTTAAATACGCTGATTGCGACGGAGATATAAGGACGTGCATTACACTTTTTAATCTTTGGGTCAGAGCCGCTGAAATGATTTTGAAATCTGTGTTGAGTAGTGATATAGGTCTCCAGCCTTTGACCGAATCCGCTGGTTTCCCTGCCTTAGGGATGAGTGTGATTAGCCTTCGCGGAACGAGTTTATGAGTTTGCCTCCTGCTACATTCGAATTAAATGTCCTGAAAAGGAGTGGACCAAGGTATGGCCAAAAGTGCTTAAAAAAGGCTGCTGTGAACCCATTAACTCCTGGAGACTTGCCCTTCTTCAGCGACATCAGAGCTGTTGTTAGTTCATCAAATGTAATTGGCATTTCTAGTGATGCTTTTTGTTCTGCATTTAATTTTCTTGCAATGTTACACTGCAAGTAGGCACTTGCATCGTGAAAATCGTTTGTCGTGCTATATTTAACGGATAGGTGAGTGGTAAATTCTTTCAGAACCTCCTGCTTCTTACTTATTATCTTCCCATCGAGTTTTAAGCATTGGACAGATTTACGCACAGCGTTTCTTTTCTCCAAGGAAATACAATATTTGGTGCATTTTTCCCCGTCATCATACCAGGCAACTCTTGACCGTGTAATCAAACCTTGTATTTTTGGAGCTCTGAGTTGTTCTAATTTTCTCTGCATTATTTCTATCTGATTCGCTTGATACTCCGTCATGACATTCGGAAAATTTTCGCGAAGCACGTTTATTTCCTGAATTAACTTGTTTTCTTTCTCTCGAGCGTGGCGTGCCTTGCGTTTTGCAAATCTAACAGTTTCGCCCCTAATCATCATCAATAGTGTTTCATAGAATAGTCCTATGTCTATACTGAATTCAATTTGATTGTAATTGGATGGGGATGCAATAAAAGTGTCCGAGTATATCGGAATTGAATATTGTTTTATTTGTTCTGTGATGCATTGCTCTATCTTGGCTGAGTAATCCAAATCGGTAAGCAGGTCTTCGTTGAATTTCCACAGGTATGATCCTCGTTCCACATCTCTTTAATCATCTCTTTAATTGCAAAGGAGATGGCACTGTGATCTGTTCTGTACCCGGCTACTATATCAGTGGTAGAGATGTGGCTCACAAGCTGCTCACTAAGAAAAAACATATCCAGCCTTCCACATTTTAATGGATTACGTTTCATCCACGTGTACCATTTTTTTTTTCGGATAAAATTGTCTCCAGATATCTACGAGGATATGTTTTTGTGCGGTATTCAGAAAATGGCTAGTCGAAAAAGCTTGGACTGTCCTCATTAGGGCCATATAAACTGATCATCGTATAGACTAAGGAGCGAATTTTACACACAATAATTATGAAATTCCCATTCGGGCATCGTTTTTCTGCTATGATCTCGTGTGGCGTAAAACTTTTGAAAATAATTGATGTGCCCCTGCTGTTATTTGTTTTGCAGGAATGGTATGCTTTGCCTTTCCAGAGAGTGTCAAAATAAGGTATTGACCGATCGGTTAAGTGGGTATCTTGCAGGAAGACTACGTCGTAATGGCAGTTTTTAATATAATGCACGACATCACACCTCTTTTGTTGACCTCCAAGCCCACGACAATTCATTGACATAAATGTAATTCCAACCATCTGAAGTTCTTAGGAATATACACTTGCATTGGAACCATGCAAACTCAAAAGGCGATAACCGGCATCCGCTGAGGTGTCCACGCTTCCCGGGCCATACGCCCGCACCCGACTGCGGCGACCTCACCCGCGGCGGTGGTGGTGGTGTGCGTGTGCGTGCGTGTGTGTGTGTGTGTGTGTGTGTGTGTGTGTGTGTGTGTGTGTGTGTGTGTGTGTGTGTGTGTGTGTGTGTGTGTGTGTGTGTGTGTGTGTGTGTGTGTGTGTGTGTGTGTGTGTGTGTGTGTGTGTGTGTGTGTGTGTGTGTGTGTGTGTGTGTGTGTGTGTGTGTGTGTGTGTGTGTGTGTGTGTGTGTGTGTGTGTGTGTGTGTGTGTGTGTGTGTGTGTGTGTGTGTGTGTGTGTGTGTGTGTGGGTGTGTGTGTGTGTGTGTGTGTGTGTACTGTGTATGCGTGTGAGAGAATGTGTGGACTCTGTATGAGCTGTGTTGACAGCTCGGCTGCGTCCAGCACTACCGAGCTAAGCGGTGTGGATATGTTGACTAAGTTGCCTTTATAATTGCCTAATGGACATCGCCAAGAAGCCGATTCCCGAATCCGACAGCGTGCCACTGCCGTTCCGTTGACCGCGGTACGGGGCAAGCGCGGGCTCCGTGCGGGACGGCCACTAAACAATACACGCGAAACCATACGGGCACTATACTATCCTCAGTGGCCTAAGGGTTCAGACACTAGTATGTACTTATACAAGTTTGAATTCGCCGCGGCCAGAGAGGACTGGGGCGCAGTGGGCACTGCGTCAGCCAACAACTATCCTCACAGCAGCCACGGCCCATGAGCGCGCAGCCCCGCAGGCGCATCTAGTTGGCTGGTTCGTTTGGTGCAAGAGGAAATACCCAGCTGGGTAGATTTACAAGGTGGGTATATTTTGTTTTACCCGGGGTATATTTTTTTGGTGCAAGAGGCCTTAGATTGCTAAGAAGCACGCGATGTCATCGTGGCAACATCTGCACGTGCGTAACGTGTAATTTCATTAAGAATATTGCTGAGAAAAGTGTTTATAGACAATTATTACGATATATCTCTCAAAGTTGATTCGTGCAATGAAGAAAATAAGGTACTGAAACAGCATGTTCTTGTCCAGCGCTATATATTTCAATGTTTATAATACTTATTCTTAAGCAATACGTCATCGTTACGTCATAAGCATACGTCAAATCAGCCAATCAGCGATAGGAGACACGACGGATACTCGTTCCGGCTTCTATGACTTCGGTAAGCCAGTTTGAATTGATTAAGGGGTTTCTATGAAGATGTGAAAGCTTCTCAAGTCAATTTTCGAGCATAGAGAACAGCTTGGCTATCTCAACTAAAAACCCCATTGACTAGGTGAACTGTTCCCTTTAACATATACTTGCCAAATATATTCCATTGGAGTGTGTCTACTGACACAGCTTACTTGGGGTTCTCACACGGGATTGTAGAACGTATTTTTTAATATAACCATATTATATTTCTCCCAATTTGCCCTAGTTGTTCAGATATTTCAAAGACCCCTAGATGGGCCTGGTAGGGTCCAAATTATTGGTAGACCCCATAGAGCTTACCACCACTAGAGTATCGATAAACCTGCTAACATATCATCAGTATACAGACAAATTAATCAAATAAATTATATTATTGTGGTTAAAACGCGTTTCGTAGTTACACTTCATCAGATGGTTCCTCTGATTACCCTCATTGTGGAATAGTGATGTGGTGTTCGTTTTTATGGATATGGAAAATAAAAATGGGCAAAAGCAATGTATGTGCAAATTCAACTAAAGGTGCTCAAGAGTTGCTTCTTTTTTTTGCTGATCTCTCTTTGAAATGATTATTTTTCTCTCTCGAAATTGAACATATTTAAACAACCAGCAGGATATATTTTCGCTCACGTATCTTTTTCGAATCAATTCACAGCAAAAAATCAAATATTAACTTCATTTGAATTTTAATTTCATTTGAATTTCAATTTCATTTGAATTTGAATTTCATTTGAATTTCAATTTCATTTGAATTTCAATTTAATTTGAATTGCATTTGAATGCGAATTTCATTAAAAAAAATTTGTTGTGAGTTGATACGAGAGAAGAAAAAAATTATGGTCGATAATTTTTTCATTGTTTTTTTATATATTCAATTTCGAAAGCATTGTTTCATCATTCCGAAGAGAGGTCAGTTAAAAATATCTAAAAGGCAAAGAAGAACTACGTAGATTAAAGGGAATAGTACACTTTTAACATTCGTTTTTAACTGAGATAGCCAGATTGTCGGGAGTACTGAGAAATCTCCAATTCTGAAATGTTTCCTTCCAAAACGACCTAGTTGCTGAGTTTCAACGCAAAAACCGTTTGGTATATTTGGTCATATTTTAAAAGGACAAATCTTGTGACGTTTCGCATACGTCATTAGTATTCCTACCGCACTTCGTTTTCGCCAGGGTAATAGAACAACATCTTCGCTATTTGGACCGGCCGCCACCGAAACGCATCGTGTGTTCATGAGCTAGAAATATTATTGGCCATAACTTTGTCAATTTTTATTGGATTTTCAATTGAAAATAATACCGACACTCGTCTTGAACATGCACAGCCTTTTGAAGGGTAGCTCGTACCAGTAGCTACAATATTATCCGCAATAGAAGCACATGCACCTGTAACTGCGATACATTTGGGATACATTCTGCCTGTGGTTACAGTTTGAAGTAACTACCTCTGTCAATTGTGAACCGATTTCCAATTGAAAATTACCAATAGATGCTTCGTAAAAAGACGCATTTGTTGATTGGTGGCTGGTCAATGTTCATGCAATATATTGATTCAATTTTGACAAAGCTTGTTTATTGTCTACGTTGAAGTGTCGCTTAGCTCAACATATTATTGGCTATAACTTTGTCAATTTTCATTGGATTTTCAATTGAAAATAATGTCCACACTCGTCTTGAAAAGGCACTCCTTTTGATTGGTAGCTAGTACCGGTAGCTGCAATATTCTCCGCAATAGAAGCACATGCACCTGTAACTGTGATACATTGACATTAGGGGTACATTCTGCCAGTGGTTACAGTTTTAAGTAATTACCTGTGAATTGTGAACCGATTTCCAATTGAAAATTACCAATAGATGCCTAGTAATAAGACGCATTTGTTGATTGGTGGCTGGTCGATGTTCATGCAATATATTGATTAAATTTTGACAAAGTTTGTTTATTGTTTACGTTGAAGTGCCGAATAGTTCGAAATATTATTGGCTATAACTTTGTCAATTTTCATTGGATTTCCAATTGAAAATAATGTCCACACTCGTCTTGAAAAGCTCACCTTTTGATGGGTGGCTAGTACCGGTAGCTGCAATATTTATTTACATCCACCACATACCGATGAACACACATACAAACACATTTGTGGGTAGGTATATCACATTTATTTATGCACATGAACATTATGGGTATGTGTTCACGCAACGCCACTCCAACTCTACTCATACAAGGCAATAGTGTAAGCATTCACACTTTTTCAATCGCGACCAATATACTCGCGAGTCGCGACCCACCGAATGAAGTTGTTGTTAGACGTTAGTGTTGCTTACATATTCTGATTCAAGGCTTTTACGTCAAAGGTTTTTACGTGTGACGTCATACCGACGTTTGCCGGTATGACGTCACAACTCGTTTTGGTGACGCAAGATGATTGTGACGTCATATGTATTAATATCAATATTTTTTTCTCCAAATTATGACAAATTGGTACTTTTTTTCTCGCAAAAATTAATGCCGGAACCGTAATCAGAACACTCTTTTCCACCATTCCACATACTTCTCCCAAGGTGAACCATTCCCTTTAAATGGGCTCAAGATGTCAATGGACTAGATGCAAGTTACCTAACCCATTATTTTTATTTATTTCATCAAAAGCAAATGAATTAAACATATTTTCTAGATTGTCATCTTATTCTAAATTCCTCTGAATCATTAGGATTTTAAATAATTAAGTATATTTATGTAATTTAGAATTCTGCTCTCTGATTGGTCGTGACGTCAGATAGCAATAGTTCAGGCAATCAAAGTTACTTGAGGTAGTCTTGGGCGGCTCGGTTGACACATTTATTTTTAATCTGATGGGTGTTCGGCATCTAATAACATTATTGGTTTAAGTGACGTCACACCTTCGGTGACGTCATGACACTTTTGAAGACGTCATAGATAGGCCGAATATTTTGGGACAATTGCATTTGCAATGCAGAAGTGGCCTATACAAAATTGCAGCAGCCTTTCTATAAGTATCTGTTGTCTGTTTTCTTTATTGTAGCTATTTGTATCTTGTTGTATCTTGCAATCCCGTTGAGACGCATGAAATACGTGCCTTTGAATTGTTTATGATAATTGATTTATATATTGTAATCGGGATGGAAGGTAAGCAAAGAGGGATTCCTCATTTCTTTTAAGTTTGATTTCATCAACAATGCTTTCATGGAAGACCAAGCCAGTAGCGATGAGGACATTGTCATGAATCACGTCAACGAAGACCGTGATCATCATCCGACGAGGTGAGTTGCAGACGCGTAACCACCACTGGGGTCACTGGGATCAGTCCCCAGTAACATTTTCAGATTTCAACATTACGCCTATGGGCGTTGCATGGAAAGAATCGACTTCAAAGTGCCTCCGTCCCCACCTACTTTCGGAAGTTGGTTATGCCTATGGTGAGTTGTTTCATATTCATCTCCTCAAAATCCACCAGTTTCCGCGATATGTGCCCGCTTATTTTGTCGCCGGCGCCGATATCGTCCAAATTATATTCCAAAATCGGGCACATCCAGAAATGTTTGGCTTAGACAATCTGAGGAGCATGACGGGAGATGACGTCATAGTTTCTGACATCATTCGCCAGTTAGTCTCCGCCCAGGCTCAGTGCGCCTTACTGCGCATGTGCAGTCGAATAATCTTAGATGCCGAACAGGCCTCTGGAGGTTCAAAAAATAAATAAACAGCATGCTTATCGCACATAAATTAAAGCACGTGAAACGGAGAATTTAATTAGATGCAATTCAATTTTAATCACGTGACCTTACAGTAAACAAGCATAACGCTTCAGTTGGCCATTTTTACCTGGCGACCAACTCAATAATCTTAACCGTAGTTCAAAAGGCATTTTAACGGGTTCAGGCCCTTGTCATCCCAATGCATCCAACGTGTTTGAGGATTTCAGCCAAATGACATCATCGGGGTAACACCTCTTTTGGCGTTTAAACACGCTGCACATGAGTAAGTGTAGCTTTGAGAGGCTATATATATATGTTTTTAGTTCAATTAAAATCATGAAAATCGTAATTAAGTGTACCGTTTTCATTTTACGTATAGCAGCGATTTAACTCTATTTGTAACAGGCTCCTGGCTACCCCTATTTGTAACAGGGGGGGGGGGATTTTGCCCCCCCCGGAGATCTCGAGATCTACCCGTCCGATTTTCAAAAATGAAACGGTGTTTGGTTCCCCTCAACACGATATACATTTATAAAAAAATAAAAATATATAAATTTGGGATAGGGGGGCAACAGGGGGCAAAAACTACAAAATTTAGTGGTATTTTTGATCCAACATAGCTTTCATGTTTATCAACCGATTTTAACACAACTAACAAGAATCGATAGAGATTGAATCGGAAATTGATATATGACGGTGTCGTTTGAAAATTCAAAAATCATAGGCGTGTGCAGGTCACTCAATATGGGGGTGAAAAAATGCGTAATAAAACCATTTTTTGATGTTGTTTTTTGATAAATGAAATGGTATGTGATTGAGACATTAGAAAAAACTGTTATAAACATATTTTTTGCCATAGGCGGTACCAGGTTAGTGAAAAAGGGGGGTAAAATTGGGGAAAATATTAACCGCGGACAAGTTGCTACCCAGCACTATAAATATGTTACTGATCATAGATAGTTCCTTTTTGCATGTTGTACTTCATCATAGGCGTATCCAGGATCCAAACTAGTACGGCGCAAGACCTTCTGATAAGTGTATTATCCTCTATTATGATACTAACTAGTCAACAGTGACTATTTCACTTACAACTTCAATTAACATTGCTTACCCCCCTTTTTACCCTACCTGGACTCGCCTATTATCTTATAATCGTTCGTAGAGTAGCCTGTGGTGCGTGTTTCATCCGAAAACTGCAGTATGTTATGTCATTGTACGCCCATGCCTCTTAGTTTCCTTGCAATAATATGACCCCCTTTCTTCCATTCCTGAGCGCGCCTCTGCAAAAAAATGACTTTATTCCCTTTTCTGGTCTCATATGTGCATATATTATTATAAGCTAAACGTATATTGCGCCGTTATTGCTGGCATATCGTCATCACCATGCCAGTCACCCCCTTTTCATGTTCCTGAACACGCCCCTGAAACTCTATATGTAATAAATTATGCAAATAATGGAAGCAGAAGCTATCTTTTACATCTTGATAGCTATAAATGCCCCTTACATTGCTCTATTGGCTTCCCGCCAAGCATTGAATACTTCCTGGAAACCCCCCCCCCCCTTTTCAAGCCCCTGAAACCGCCTCTGCCATGCAATTTTGTATGATATTTCATTAACATCATCTAATTTGCACTTGTTGCAATCACGGTAAGCCGATGCAACTCCTTCATACTTGATGCAGTTAGGAAGAAACCGTGAAGATCGCATTTCCGTATTTTCGCCAAATGTCGCCTCCGAACCCACCCAAAACTGTGCCCTGGAACCACCTCTGTTCAATTTAAGAACTCAAAATTTTGACTGCAAATGCGGAGTTCAATTCTATGAAAAGTCCAAAAATTTCATGGACCTGCTCCCAGCCGTTCTGGAGATATCTGCGAAAAACATGAGGAGGGGGGGGGGGGCGGAATCCGCCCCCCCCCCCCTGTTACAAATAGGGTTAAGAAGTCGATTGCGTACATTGCAGCATTTAAAAGGCTATTTTGAAAATACTGAGGAAAAAAAAATATTTTTATTTGTGGCGCACAAGATCCGTGTGGCACAGATCACAACAAGGCCGTTGAGATACCGCACAGAGTACAGCGACGCGTTGAAGGTAAGGAAGGTTATTCACCCAAATATGTTGATTTATTTAACATGATGAGGGGGCGTGATGGCTTATAGATGGTATATTTTAAACCGTGCATAAATATGATGAATATTGTTATGTGGCTCTAACTTCTTTGTTGCCATTTTCTGATTCTGATTGATTCAAAGACATGCAAAGTAAGATAATCTTTGACTAAGGTACATAATCAGTGACTGTCACCTGTCACCTGTCACCTGTCAGTGACTGTGCACCGTGTGTGTAGTAATCAAGGCTCAAGGTTACTATCACCGTTGTTGGTCTGGAGTCATAGTCTAGTTTGCAAAACGTGGCAGGTTTCAACAAGATCTTGTCCGGACAGGGTATAGGCTCAACACATACAAATTGGGGCAGCTTTTGGAAGTTCAGGGCAGCTTTTGTCATTTTGGGGGAAGCGGTAAGATTATTCAGGAGAACATATGAAATTACCTTCATCCACCTCTAAATTCCTCTGTAGAGGAAAAATAAGTAATAGGTTTGTCCAAATGTGTGTGAGTTGTGGATAAACATGACCAGTCATCTTCTGAGCCGTTTTCGTGTGTGCAGTACTGAAATACCGTGAACTTTAATTTAACTTTTTTATTCAGTAAATTTTGATGAGGTTTGATCAAATTATTGCTGCATTTTTGTCATATAGCTCGGCTTACCGTCTCCCAACAACGCGAACCGTCCGATGAGCGGTGCATTCCACGTTGCAAGACCGCAGAATAATAGTGCAAATTTGTTCCTGCTTTTACTCCATGTCTTTAAAATGATGCAGTATGCTTAAAGGATGCATACTTCTGGTTTCAGATCGAGGACCTAGCCGAGACCCAGACGTCCAGAGAAGTGGACGAGCTGGAGCGATCTGTTGGGCCCGTCAGTGTGGAGCCAGCGGCACCGGTCACCCCGGCTGAGAAGATATCGGGTGGTGGGTCCAGTCTCGCGCAGCAAGCCCTGTCGTTCGTGGCTGGTTACGTGGCTGCCAAATGTCGAGATCTGGACCCGACACTCGGGAGGCCAACGAGCGAGGCACGATCCAGCCGTCTTCCTGGATCCGGGCCGTCAGCCTGTGCAGCCTGATGGTGCCGTCGCCAGCGTGGATGAGTGTGGTGGAGGAATTCGAGCTGCTGTTCTACCTGGCGATAGGTCGCAACACAGATCGGCAGCTGGGCATAGTTCGCCGTCTACTGGCCGACCTGCTGATGAAGCGATCAAACCTGGATCGCCGGATCGCCCGCAAGTTGGTCACCATGCGTCTACATCTGCGAATCAGGTGGCTGAACCAGGCTAAGACGGCGGCAGCAGCGACACGGCGCGCCGCCAAGCAGATCCGCCAGCATGCGAGTGGCGGCAGATGAGCTGTCACCACGCGTCTGCATCTGCGGATCAGGTGGCTGAACCAGGCCAAGACGGCGGCAGCAGCGACACGGCGCGCCGCCAGCCTGTGTCCACGGCTCATAGGACTGGCGGCTGTGTTGTGCTCTGTCGGACTGGGGAGCGGCATTGGGTAGTCTGTCAGCCGCGGGGTCCTGTGTCCACGACTCATAGGACTGGCGGCTGTGTTGTGCTCTGTCGGACTGGGGAGCGGCATTGGGTAGTCTGTCAGCCGCGGGGTCCTTTGGCCATGGCTCATAGGACTGGCGGCTGTGTTGTGCCCTGTCGGACTGGGGAGCGGTCTGTCAGCCGCGGGGGTCATGTGTCCACGGCTCATAGGACTGGCGGCTGTGTTGTGCCCTGTCGGACTGGGGAGCGGTCTGTCAGCCGCGGGGGTCCTGTGTTCACGGCTCAGAGTACTGGCGGCTGTGTTGTGCCCTGTCGGACTGGGGAGCGGTCTGTCAGCCGCGGGGGTCATGTGTCCACGGCTCAGAGGACTGGCGGCTGTGTTGTGCCCTGTCGGACTGGGGAGCGGTCTGTCAGCCGCGGGGGTCATGTGTCCACGGCTCAGAGGACTGGCGGCTGTGTTGTGCCCTGTCGGACTGGGGAGCGGTCTGTCAGCCGCGGGGGTCATGTGTCCACGGCTCAGAGGACTGGCGGCTGTGGTGTGCCCTGTCGGACTGGGGAGCGTGGCTGAGGAGAGTAAAAGCTTGCGGAATACGGTCCCCGATTCAGACGGTTTCTACGCCGGATGAACAGTCGCCGATAAAGACCGCAACGGCGACGGGTAGACGATCCCGGTTCAGGTAACTACGGCGGCGGGTGAACAGTCCTCGGTTCGAGCGGCGGGTGGACGGGCCCCGGTTCCGGTGGCTCCGGCGGCGGATGGAGGTTCGGGCGGCTTGACACCAATTTGTGAGTCGCAATTCAGTATATTATACGGCCACGTCGATATGTGTCTGATAGTCGTCATTTCAAACCAGTTTTGATGTAGAGGAAGTATCAGCAAACCGCCGTAACCGTCTACAGCGCCCGCAAGATGGCGCACCGTGCCATGTATTGTACTTCGAACCGACAGGGGGGGGGGGGGAGATACCTGCCCTCTAATATTAAAAAAGCAACATAGCGACAAACATAAAACAAAGTTAGATAGCTCGAAACAAGGTATTACGAAAGTACTAAGGTCATTTTCTAGGTCAGGTCATTATTGAGGTCACCAGAGGTCAACAAAGGTAAAATTTCGGCCATATATGGTATCCTTACCAAAAACCGTCTATATCTCGAAATCAAAAAGAGCTAGGCGACGCGCGAAAAAAAACGTCCGAAAGAAAATTGTTTTTTTTGTCACTCAGGCTCCATCAGATTTCATCTCAGGTCAATAGTTAGCTCAGGGGAGGCCATCGAACTTGAAACATTCTAAAAATCGCGAAAAATTTTAGGGAATAACTTTTGAAATACGCATGACAAAGTGTTTTACAGTTTTCACCATTGTGTTTCTCCGTCGAGACGCATCGAATAGTATATCGTATGGCCATGACCTAGTTGGGTAATATCCCAAAATTTACCTGACCTGTGCTCAGGTCAAGGTCAGGTCAAGTTCAAATTTTACATCAATCAACGCGTCTCGACGATCCAAACAAAATGTTGAGAACTCCATTACTCATCCTTGATTTGGCAAAGAGTTATTGAAGAAAAACCACGCGTAACCTCGGGGTCACCTGAGTTGACCTCATAGAGGTCACAGAACAAAAATGTGACTTGGGTCTTTGCATACGGCACAATAATGGTGTATCTGGTGAAAACTGGTCAAATTTACTGTGGATTTATACGTGTTTTTATGTTTATCCATTTACTTATAATATGTCACGAAATCGATCTGACCTTTTTTCACCGATATTACAAATTCAAGATTAACGGATTGTAGGTACTTATGGCCTAATTAAGTCCTGTGAGTTTGAAACCACTCGGTCAATCACTGTGGCTTTGACACGGCTACAAACTTTCAAAAACTTGCTTGGAGGTGGGGTCACTTAACATGAACTGTTGAAATGACCTGAGATGACTCGAGATCACAAAATACACACAATGTGGATAATTGATGCTCGAATAGCTATGCTAATTTTGGCGGCGCTGCACACCGCCGTTTTTCCAATATTTACGAAAACTTCAGGTGGGCGGAAATCCTCACCTCACGTCGGTGCACGCGTTAATACTTCACATGGTGCCAAAGGGAGTCAGTTGTCGCAAATTATTTTGTATCAGACTACGTACTTATCAGTCAATCTACGCATGGGGTCTGTTCAACATGGGTTTGTCCGATTTTTTTTCTCTCGATTATTTAGGGCCTCTGCAAAATATAGAGGCCTAAATCCGCCGAGGAGGTACCATTTCGCGTTTTTTTTTGGGTGGGGGGAGCTTTGGACGAGGGGCCCCCCTGGGAATGACGTGCCTCCCCCTTGCCGAAGGTCTGGTTGCGCCCCTGGTTAGGTGTAAATCAAGAAATTACCTAATCTTGGTGCCATTAGGTAATATTTAATGTATACTGATGCCCCAGTCTGCAAACCATGGCAAAAACATCAATGAGGTGTTTGGGGGCTGGGACAGCCTGAATTCGGTCCTAAATTGAAATGGGGCAGAAGATAACCCATTTTGATTTGGGGCAGCTGCCAGCTTGTGCTAAC
>JAXIVJ010018131.1:0-24185 GCA_036785665.1 Chirona hameri | reverse complement strand
CTTGAGTGAATGATCATTATATTATCATTCATTATGGCCTGTGCATCACTGTAAATAGACTCATGACAAATATGAATCATTGACAAGTCAAATATGAATCATTGACATGACTCCACTCGTGTGTCAGAGCACATTTGCATTTTCCCCCTAAGTACCTATCTTTACCCGCCTTGGACAATTAGCCGTTGTGGTGTGTGTGCTTCCTCTTTCAAGATTTATGTTAATTGTGACATTGAAGTGCAAGTGCAAAGTAGAGCTGCCACAGGTCTACTGGAAACCTATCGTTTCATCCGATAGACGTCTCTCGCTTCTCATGCGGTATTAGCCAGAGTTCCTACGCTGGGCTCTACCGCCGTTCATGCAACGCTTAGTATCTACATTAGACAACAGGTGTCAGGAGCTGTCACTGGCCGGGGCCGGCCGCCTGTGGCTTGACAAACCTCTGTGACAAATACCGAAGTGCTTTCTTCAACATGGATGCAGGTGTGAAGTGACACGAGTGGCCCTTTCAGCGGTGGAGAGTTGTGAGAGTTCATGCCAACCTGTCGCAAGGCCCGCACCTCTGTGCAGGAGTGCGGAGTGCGAGGAGGCGATTCGGCCGAACTGCCGACCGGAGGAGTCCGCTGCCCAGCAGTCAGCCAGAGGCTCGAGACGGCGATGGAGAAAGAAGAGCGGGAGCAAGGAGATCATGTGAAGCTCGCTGATTCGAGACGCGCTCGCCGCCAGGTCAGACGTCAGACGGCGCCACGGTCAGATGGCGCCAGTCAGACGGCGCAGGTCAGACGGTGCCAGGTCAGACGGCGCCAGGTCAGATGGCGCCAGGTCAGACGGCGCCAGGTCAGGGACGGTGCCAGGTCAGACGGCGCCAGGTCAGATGCGCCAGGTCAGACGGGCGCCAGGTCAGACCGGCGCCAGGTTAGATGGCGCCAGGTCAGACGGCGTCAGGCCAGATGGTGCGAGGTCAGATGGCGCCAGATCAGGACGGTGCTGGTTCAGATGGGCGCCAGGTTAGATGGCGCCAGATCTGACGGTGCAGGTCCAGATGTGTGCGAGGTCAGATGGCGCCAGATCAGACGGTGCTGGTCAGATGGCGCCAGATCAGACGGTGCTGGGTCAGATGGCCGCAGGTTAGACGCAGACTTGTCAATGATTCAATGTGAATCGACTACTTTTGATTGAATCATTCTGATTTCAAATGAATGACTCATGAATCGATTCACATCATGCGCAAACCTGTTGTGAGTCACTGATTGAATCATTCATACAGAGAAAATAGACTGATTGAATCATTCATTGCTCAAGAATCATTCTTTTTTGATCGAAACAGCATAAAACTTGTCCACAAAATATGCCAGCGGCCCATCATTCATCTGTGCCCTGTGGACAAACCAGGCACTTAATGGCCATTTTATGAGCTCTGTGTCCTGAGCTGTAGCCTGTAATTCATCTATGCGTAAAGAAAGCGAGGCTTTTGTGTCCAACTCCAGTGGGCACAAAGCCACTGTTCAATCAGCCCTAACTAGGTGAATACTTGGAACTGGTAGGGTAGGGGTAGGTACCTAAATACTTATAAAAGGTAACTAACTCATACTTTGGTCATAACCACACAGTACATCGCACACCTTTTTCCACGAAAAATTATCAAAAGGTACCACCTTTTCCTAATTTCTAGGCTATACATATCAAAAACTAAATCATAAACAAACATTTGCATGACCTCCGCATGTCCCAAATATCACTGTCGCATCGGCGCCGCTTTATTCCACATCATGCTATATACAAAATAATACCTAATGCAAATCAAAATAAATGTTCTATTCGCTTAAAAAAAGGTAACGAAAATCATTAATGCTTTTGGAACTTGGAATTTGCAATTATAATAAATATTATAAATATCATTTTTATATTCAAAATAAACAACACGCGTGTCCAATTGGCTCACATTCACATTCACATTCGGAAATACATTCGCGGACTAGTTGGATTGGCTTCAAAATTGGTAGCACAGATAGATCACGACTAGTGATCATTCTGGTAAAATCTTAGAGTCGCACATTTCAAATCAAAGGAGTTAGAGCAGGTCATATGTTTAAGGTCAAACAGGACAGACTATTCTGATGTGCATGCAAATTAGCACACAGGTAGAGCATGACCTCCCCTATCACGCTCATAAAATCTTAGAGTCGCACATTCAAAATCAAAGGAGTTAGGACAAAGGAGTCGACACTTCCCTTTAATGTTGATGATTGTGAATCAAGATTGAATCATTCATTATGGTAATGTTGTGTGATTGAATCATGATTGAATCATTCATTATGGTAATGTTGAGTGATTGAATCATGATTGAATCATTCATTATGGTAATGTTGAGTGATTGAATCATGATTGAATCATTCATTATGGTCCGTGAATCACTGTGAATCGACTCATGACAAATATGAATCATTGACAAGTCTGGTTGAGTGATTGAATCATGATTGAATCATTCATTATGGTAATGTTGAGTGATTGAATCATGATTGATCATTCATTATGGTAATGTTGAGTGATTGAATAATGATTGAATCATTCATTATGGTTCGTGAATCACTGTGAATCGACTCATGACAAATATGAATCATTGACAAGTCTGGTTAGACGGCGCCATATCAGACGGTGACCGGTCAGACGGCGCCAGGTCAGACGACGCCAGATCAGATGGCTTCAGGTCAGACGGCGCCAGGTCAGATGGCGCCAGGTCAGACGGCGCCAGATCATACGGCGTCAGGTCAAATGGCGTCAGGCCAGACGCGCAAGCTCGTATGGTGTCAGGTCAGATGGCGTCAGGTCAGATAGCGTCAGGTCAGACGGCGCCAGGTCAGATGGCGCCAGGTCAGACGGCGCCAGTTAGACGACGCCAGGTCAGATGGCGCTAGGTCAGACGGCGCCAGGTCAGATGGCGTCAGGTCAGGACGGCGCCAGATCGGATGGCGTCAGGTCAGACGGCGCCAGGTCAGGTGGCGCCAGATCAGACGGCCGCCAGGTCAGACGGCGTCAGGTCAGATGGCGTCAGGTCAGACGGCGCCAGGTCAGATGACGTCAGGTCAGACGGCGCCAGGTCAGATGGCGTCAGGTCAGATGGCGCCAGGTCAGATGGGAGTCAGGTCAGACGGCGCAGGTCAGATGACGTCAGGTCAGACGGCGCCCGTGTCAGATGACGTCAGGTCAGACGGCGCCCGGTCAGATGGCGTCAGGTAAGATGGTGTCAGGTCAGATGGCGTCAGGTCAGACGGCGCCAGGTCAGATGACGTCAGGGTCAGACGGCGCCCGGTCAGATGGTTCCAGGTCAGACGGCGCCAGATCAGACGGCGTCAGGTCAGACGGCGCCAGGTCAGATGGCGTCAGGTCAGACGGTGCAGGTCAGACGGCGCCAGGTCAGATTACGTCAGTCAGACGGCGCCCCGGTCAGATGGTTCCAGGTCAGACGGTGCCAGATCAGACGGCGCCAGGTCAGACGGCGTCAGGTCAGACGGCGCCAGGTCAGATGGCGTCAGGTCAGCCAGGTCAGACGGCGCCCGGTCAGATGGCGTCAGGTCAGACGGTGCCAGGTCAGACGGCGCCAGGTCAGACGGCGCCAGGTCAGACGGGCGTCAGGTCAGACGGCGCCAGGTCAGACGGCGCCAGGTCAGACGGCGCCCGGTCAGACGGCGCCAGGTCAGATGGCGTCAGGTCAGGTGGCGCCAGGTCAGACGGCGCCAGGTCAGGATGGCGTCAGGTCAGATGGCGCCAGGTTAGACGGCGCCAGGTCAGATGACGTCAGGTCAGACGGCGCCCGGGTCAGACGGCGCCAGGTCAGATGGCGCCAGGTCAGATGGCGTCAGGTCAGGTGGCGCCAGGTCAGACGGCGCCAGGGTCAGACGGCGCCCGGTCAGACGGCGCCAGGTCAGATGGCGTCAGGTCAGGTGGCGCCAGGTCAGATGGCGTCAGGTCAGATGGCGCCAGGTCAGACGGCGCCAGGTCAGATGATGTCAGGTCAGACGGCGCCCGGTCAGACGGCGCCAGGTCAGATGGCGCCAGGTCAGATGGCGTCAGGTCAGGTGGCGCCAGGTCAGATGGCGCCAGGTCAGACGGCGCCCGGTCAGACGGCGCCAGGTCAGATGGCGTCAGGTCAGGTGGCGCCAGGTCAGACGGCGACAGGTCAGGCGGGCGTCAGGTCAGATGACGTCAGGTCAGACGGCGCCAGGTCAGACGGCGCCAGGTCAGACGGCGCCAGGCCAGACGGCGTCAGGTCAGATGGCGCCAGGTCAGATGACGTCAGGACAGGCGGCGCCAGGTCAGACGGCGTCAGGTCAGATGGCGCCAGGTCAGACGACGTCAGGTCAGACGGCGCCAGGTCAGACGGCGTCAGGTCAGACGGCTCTGCTTCACACATAGGCACCGGACCAGGCCGCTGTCAAAAATACAAACATATAGACTTGAAAGACAAAAAAGTAATGCACGGTGACCATAAGTCAGAAATTGTCAACATGTTCAAACGAGTTACAATTCACATGTCAGAAGTGAACATGTGTGTCACTTGCATTTGTTCGTTATGACCTTAAATAGCGATGTAGGAATAAGGCCTAAGCATTGCCAGCGTAAGTTTTTTAGATGAAAATAACACGAGAACATGTTTCGAGCGAAATAAAGTAGCACATGCTTCTAGCAGTTAGCAAACTATTTGTTGGCCTTACCTTGACAGAATAACTATTGCTGTTTTACCCTATTCCTTGAGGGCGACCAGAATTACGTTAAACTGCGGGGGGACAGATTCTGCACCCTAGAGATCTCGAGAACCGCTCGGTCGATTTTGATTGGATAAACACCATTCAAATCGTCATAAGAAGATATTTATTTATAGACCCCGATTTTTGTCTTCTCCAAATGAGGGCCAGGGGGCAAACATGGGAAATTTTGGCTGTTTGTTTTTTAAAGGTCATTGTGATCATGTAGTTTGAACCGATTTTCATATAACAAACGTTTTTTGGCTTCAAATGTACCGTTATTTAATATATCAAAGACCAGTTCCAAATGAAAAAGCACAGACATATTTAGGGGATATCAAGTGTGGCAACTTTCTGATGACAGACATGTGCTGTTCTTGCTTGTTTGGGAGATATGAATATAAATGTGGCAGCAATTTGTTAAATGTAATATTTGCCCACAGGCGATTCAGGTAAACAATGTGGGTGGGGGGGGGTGGGGGAGGGGAGGCACCATCGACCTCACCCCTTTTTATCATCTTGGCTAATTTGAGGGTGGAGCAATCGCATGTTTCGATAGTTATTTTTACGTCGCATACATCTTTTCACACACTTATGTTCATCTTAGATAGGGTTGGTCATTTAGGAAAGCGTGTGGGGGAAACATGCTGCTACTGGAGCCTAGAACTAGAGCCTGGAGCCGCCTCTGCTGACCACTTTTAGTGTGACATTGCACTATGGGATTGATTAACATGCATATATATTATATGCCGATGCTATACCGATGCTACATGCAACAAACTGCTAGTAACTGCACCAGTACCGCCTCCCATTTATTTGTACCTGAGTGCGCATCTGCCAAAAATATGTGCGATCCAAGTATTTATGATGCATGTTGCTGTAAGAATGTATCTGACGCATTTCTTATACCGCAAAATACGAAGGAAGTATGCGCCACACAAGCACATTCGTAACTATTCAAGCGTGATATTGTCTCCCAAGAACAAGGGCGTGGCACCGCCTCTGCTGGGCCGATTTTGTTCAAATGTTGACACAACACGTGTATATCAATATGAAAAGTTGCAGAGTTGCAAGACGCTGGGCCCAACGGTTTGGGAACGGCATGCAAAAAAAAACACCCGGTTGGGGGGGGGGGGCAGAATCTGCCCCGCAGGTAATATGGTTCAACTAGGTTTGTGTTTTTGCCAAATGAAACCACTCTCTTCTTCTGTTTAGCTTCGATGCGCTCATTTCGTTAAAGGAATATATTTTGTAAACCATGTATATTTTAGGTCCCGATTTGTCCTTCATGGAAAATGTAAACTTCATGTCTTAGCAAGTTTGTTCAGTATTAGGTATGTATGTACATGCTGCTTTGACCGTCTGTCAAGTGACATCGCGCAAGACGCAGACGGGCCTTTGTGGCTTCCGAACATAATAATCACTTTTTGTTATGTGAAACACAAGGCCAGCAGACAGCTCCATTTCCTGGTAGTGGTCGAATATGTGTACCTGCTGCCCCCACTGGCACGGCAGCAGACGGCTCCATTTCCTGGTAGTGGTCGAATATGTGTACCTGCTGCCCACACTGGCACGGCAGCAGACAGCTCCATTTCCTGGTAGTGGTCGAATATGTGTACCTGCTGCCCACACTGGCACGGCAGCAGACAGCTCCATTTCCTGGTAGTGGTCGAATATGTGTACCTGCTGCCCCCACTGGCACGACATTAGACAGCTCCATTTCCTGGTAGTGGTCGAATATGTGTACCTGCTGCCCACACTGGCACGGCAGCAGACAGCTCCATTTCCTGGTAGTGGTCGAATATGTGTACCTGCTGCCCACACTGGCACGGCATTAGCGCATAGACTGCGTGCTCGCTCTCTCATTGGGGTCAACGTCACAAATGAAGGTAAACAACTGGTTTGTGCCACACAGCTTAACCAACGCTCCCAAGTAGAGACCTTCATGGAGTGGGAATCCCGTACGGGAATGGTAACGGGACGGGAATGGGTGGGAATTGGGCAAACTTTTGGGAAATTAACGGGTTGGAATGGGTTACGGGACAGACCATATAATTTTTTACCACCACAAAAAGTGAAATATGCTGAAAAGGGTGGGAACGGGAGCCTCATCAATTATGAATTCGGATCGGAAAGGGTTTGGGTCTGGCTGAATGGGCTGGAACGGGATGGGGCAGAAAATTTGTCCCGTAAAGTGCTCTACTCTACTGTATTGCATGAAACTGATGCATAAACAAGAGGAAGTGCAAGTATATGCGGCAGAGACAGATAACTGAGAAGTGGCACCACTGCCAAGGCAAAATCTTCTTCGGAAGAGAAAGCTACCAGCCACCACAAAATCGTTAAAGCTCACCAAAAGCTTGTTCATGTTCTACGAATGAAGCCTTTTGTTCTACGAAGGCTTGCCACTAGTGGCCGGCAATGCGATCGTGGCATTGCCTTGGGGTCAACATCGTAATTTGGTTTTACCCCGTGGGGAGTTTATTTTGCACCCTCGGGGTCGGCGACCCCACTGAACTTGCTTCCGCTTTACCGCGCACGTGACCTGCGAGTATTAAGTCTGTGTCACCAACCGTGTGACCTGAGGAGGCGAGAAAAGGAAAAAATGATGGCGCCCACAGCCAGACAGCCAGTCGTTCAAACAGGAGAAATAAAATTGATGGTTATTTGTCTTCAAATATGCTAAATTTGGTAATTGTATGTTCTTTTTGTGACATATGTTATTCACCAATAACTTTTCACTGAATAAAGATGAAAAGGTAAAATGGACACCATTTTGTTATTTTCGTCGAGACGCGTTGAATGATATACAGTAAATTTGGTTATTTATAAAATTTGGCGACCTTCACCTAAGGTTAATGTCACGGTTCAAGGCTAGGTTTCCAATTGTGGCTTCCAATTGTGGCCTATGTGGCGATGTTATATATGCAGTAAATTTGGTTATTTCTCAAATGTGGTGACCTTCACCTAAGGTTAATGTCAAGGTTCAAGGCTAGGTTTCCAATTGTGGCCTATGTGGCGATGCTATATATCTTAAAGGGAGATCATTACCTTTTGATTTTGTTAGCAACAATTTATTTTGCTACCGTTATGGTATTAAAATAAGGTGATCTAAGTTTAAGAATTAAATACCGTTATTCCCTAATTCAAAGTTGGAAGTATGTGAAAATTAATGATGGGTATTTTATCTCCACTATTGGAAAGCGCAACATCTGGCGCTTTTGCATCAATCTGTTCAACGTTGTTGAATGGGCTCAATGCACTTTTTTCAAATGATTGTTGATTGTTCATAAAAGTTGGGCACATATTCGCAAAAGATAGAGTACAGGAAACATATTGCATACATTCATGATAAATTATTGCATACATTCATGATAAATAACAATGCGTAGGGAGGCTAATTTACTGAATTCGTTACCGAGTACTTGCTGAGTACCGACCGATATAAGCGTGGATTGCTTATCGGTATGAAACTGCTAATATCTTACGGTAAGAATGTTTATATGCAAAATGTGATGAATTTACATCATATTTTGGCCTCGTCTATCGATTTCAGGTGCCAACTCCATTTTTGTGGAAAAAGGTGATTATCTCCCTTTAAAACTTGTATTGTTGCGAGGGATTCGATTGTGCTTAAATAACGCCTGATCGTCAATGGCAACTTTTAAATTCATTTGAATTTGAATGTCGAATAGAAACTTCATAACTTTCTTCTCGGTGTAAAGAAAGCCTGAAAATGTCTCAATTTGCTTTATAATCATCAACGATCGCGCAATTATGTTAATACCAATTCATTCATATCTTCAAGACAAGTTCAAAGCTATAGAACATCGCCGTATAAGTCAAATTTGGAAAGATGACCTTGCGCCGTGACCTTGACCTAAGGTCAAGGTCATTAAATGTCAGAAAGAAGTCATGCTGCACAGCATTCAACACGTCTTGATGATAACAACAAAATGGCTTTTACCGTGCCCTTCACTGAGCGAAAGTTTCACTCCCAGCCTACTCTACTCTACTACTCTACTCTACTACTCTACTCTACTCTACTCTACTACTCTACTCTACTACTCTACTCTACTACTCTACTCTACTACTCTACTCTACTACTCTACTCTACTACTCTACTCTACTACTCTACTCTACTACTCTACTCTACTACTCTACTCTACTACTCTACTCTACTACTCTACTCTACTACTCTACTCTACTACTCTACTCTACTACTCTACTCTACTACTCTACTCTACTACTCTACTCTACTACTCTACTCTACTATTCTACTCTACTACTCTACTCTACTACTCTACTCTACTACTCTACTCTACTACTCTACTCTACTACTCTACTCTACTACTCTACTCTACTACTCTACTCTACTACTCTACTCTACTACTCTACTCTACTACTCTACTCTACTACTCTACTCTCATACTACTCCATACCTATCCGTTTTCAGTGGTGAATTATAATTTGTTTAACTCCCAGCTTACTCATCTACTCTTCTATTACTCCCGGCATACTCGCTTTCAGCGGCGCGATATGGACGGGCCTTAGGGGTAGGAGAGTCGGACGGGAGTAAACATTTGCCCACAATACTCCCACAAAAAAAAAAACACGAACCTACTCCGATCCCATCCTATGGAAACCCCCAATGCACTCCCTACCTTGCCCAAAGTTAGGCCAATGTTAGCACATGTTTACTCCCGACATACCCCCTATTATGAGGGTTTCGGGTAGTGTCGTGTCGCGTCCGCCATGTTGAATTGCGTGGTTCAAATGTAAGACTGTTTTGCGCAGTTCGTGTACCCTGCAACTGAAGTATTAAGGTATGTTAATTTGTTTGTATCTATTTCAACCTCGCATATTTGTTTCCCTTTGAGAGAGTTACCCTTACAGATAAACTGTGTGTGTCTGTGTTATAAATTCGATTATATTTCCGGATACCGAGGCCAGCCTATAATTGTAATGAAGGCCTATAATTGTAATGAATATATAGTTATATTGCAAACCTATCGCAATATAACTATATGGTCTGTTCCACATATCTGCTGCCTTATTTAATATGCAACATGTAAGTTTATTTGACTTGAGTCCATTTTTGCTTCGTAAAATTTCAGTAAACCTAACTCTTACTCTCTTGAATATCTCAGACTTTGGGCATAATTACAGAGTTAGGTAGCTAGAGTTAGTTACTTGAATTGGTGCAGAGTTACCTATTCATTACGTGAAACAATTCCCCATACCAACTCTATGCTTCCCCCACCAACTTTTAAGAAATGTGAAGGGCTTCTTTCTTACATTAACATTAAAGGGGTTATGTTTGCCCATAAGATGATGCAATTATTATATTTTGCCACACCGACCTTGGAAAAGCTCCACGTGTAACTCAGACATAGGTACTTGAGTAAGGTAAAATATATAAATTTACAATATATTTCAGGGTTCCACGTCAAAACTTCTAATGCAGAACTTCTAACGTAAAAACTTCCAAGCCCAAACTTCCATAGGCAAAACTTCTATGCGTCAAAACTTCTAACAGTCAAATCTTCTAATGAAAAACTTCCAAGCGTCAAAACTTCCAATGCAAAAGCTTACAAGCCAAAATTACCAATGCAAAAACTTCTAAGCATCCTACCCTAACCTAACCAAAGTTATTTCATTGGAAGTTTTGTTGTGAAGAAGTTTTTGCTTTGGAAGTTTTGACGTAAGAAGTTTTGTCGCTTGGAAGTTTTGCCATTAAAGTTTTTCCGTTTAGAAGTTTTGGGGTTGGAAGTTATTTCATTGGAAGTTTTGTCGCAAATAAGTTTTGCTTTGGAAGTTTTGATGCAAAGAAGTTTTCCCATTATAAGTTTTTCCATTGGCAGTTTTGACGCGTGTAAGTTTTTACTTGGAAGTTCTGTCGTTAGAAGTAATTCCTTAGAAGTTTTGTCTGCACACCATATTTCAGCTCAGTATTGGTAAGCTGCCATATGTATAAACACACTGTTTAATACAATACGAATAAACAAACATCTTTGATAAACACATCTTGAATAACCAGGCGCGTAACTACCAATGGGGTCACTGGGGATCAGTCCCCAGTAACATTTTCGGATTGTAACATTACGCCTATGGGCGTTGCATGGAAATAATCGACTTCAAAGTGCCTCCGTCCCCACCTACTTTCGGAAGGTGGTTACGCCTATGTGAATAACTTATGTCGGAGACAGTGACACCAAGCCCCACTGATACATTGTCATGTCATGAATGTGAATTTCAATGAATACATTGAATTTCATGTCATGACAATGTGTTTGATTTCCAAGAATAGCTGTTTTCCTGTTGATTGATTTGGAAATACCTATTGTAGCCTAAGTTACAGTAGTTAATCGTATGGAGCTTTGGTGCTTAAGGGTACCTATATAGGTTAAAACCAAGGTGTTAAAACCTTGGTGTCGGACAGTTCCAAAATTGGATGTCATGCATTTGGTAATGGTTTGCTATCTTCACTTCATGTCCAACATTTGTTAATACAAATAGCATGAATTTGTCTAGCCTTCAGCGTGTCTGACCTTTAATCAGTTCTATGGCAGCATTACATGGCTGTCTGATCTGGTATTATTAATTATAACAGGGGATAGGCTTAACTACCATAAGTTTGGATTGCCAAAGGCTGGACATGTTTGGGTAATACTTCAGTAATTCACCTTCCCAGTTAATGGTGTTCTTGAGGTCCCTAATATAAGAAGTTTGTGGTCATGAATTTGTCTAGCCTTCAGCGTGTCTGACCTTTAATCAGTTTTATGGCAGCATTACATGGCTGTCTGATCTGGTATTATTAATTATAACAGGAGATAGGCTTAACTACCATAAGTTTGGATTGCCAAAGACTGGACATGTTTGGGTAATACTTCAGTAATTCACCTTCCCAGTTAATGGTGTTCTTGAGGTCCCTAATATAAGAAGAGAATAGTATTACAACAGACAGAAAGTGTACCACAGGGGCGGATCCAGGATTTTCTAAGGCAGGGGGCTTCAGGCCTGAGGGCGGCATATTTCCTCGGTGACGGGGGCGGCATGGTGCCTTCCGAGGGCGGCATAATGCCTTCCGAGGGCGGCGATGTACCTTCCGAGGGCGGCATAAT
This sequence comes from Chirona hameri, assembly GCA_036785665.1. NCBI lineage: Eukaryota > Metazoa > Arthropoda > Thecostraca > Balanomorpha > Balanidae > Chirona > Chirona hameri. The sequence goes on along the minus strand of JAXIVJ010018131.1, from coordinate 12,319 downwards.
GCGTTGTGAGGGCGGCAAGATGTCTTCTGAGGGTGCCAGGGTGCCTTCCAAGAGTGCTACGATGCTGTTGGTAGACGCAAGGGCGCCCTGGCGGCCTCCCGAAAACGCTACGGCGCCTTCGGCGCCGGCAAATCCTATACAAAAATGGCGCCGTTTTCTAAGGCAGGGGGCTTCAGCCCCTACGCCCCCCCCCCCCCTGGATCCGCCACTGGTGCACCAGTAATACCAAAGCTATGACGTAACCAAAAACTATACATAATCGAGCCTGACCTAACCTTTACGGCAATTATGGTCGCAGGGACCAAGTTTAGAACGCCTCGCTCGCATTCGCTTGCTGCGCTGCGGAACCTACCGGGGGAGGGCGCGGCTGTCGCCCCCCCCCCCCCCCCCCCCCAGACCATCTTGTAGAGTCTAAGATACCCACTTTTCAGTCTGTCATAATATTAGGGTCAGCTGACTACTCTTCTTACATTAGGGACCTCAAGAACACCATAAACTGGGGAGGTGAATTACTGAACTGAACTACTGACCCATGCTTGTGGTCATGGGGTCCAGTAGGGATATGCCCTAGAGCACTATTTACACGAACTGAACTGAAACACTGACCCATGTTTGTGGTCATGGGGTCCAGTAGGGCTATGCCCTAGAGCACTATTTACACGAACTGAACTGAAACACTGACCCATGTTTGTGGTCATGGGGTCCAGTAGGGATATGCCCTAGAGCACTATTTACACGAACTGAACTGAAACACTGACCCATGTTTGTGGTCATGGGGTCCAGTAGGGATATGCCCTAGAGCACTATTTACACGAACTGAACTGAAACACTGACCCATATTTGTGGTCATGGGGTCCAGTAGGGATATGCCCTAAAGCACTATTTACACGAACTGAACTGAAACACTGACCCATGTTTGTGGTCATGGGGTCCAGTAGGGATATGCCCTAAAGCATTATTTATACGAACTGAACTGAACTACTGAACCCATGTTTGTGGTCATGGGGTCCAGTAGGGATATGCCCTAAAGCACTATTTACACGAACTGAACTGAAACACTGACCCATGTTTGTGGTCATGGGGTCCAGTAGGGATATGCCCTAAAACACTATTTACACGAACTGAACTGAACTACTGAACCCATGTTTGTGGTCATGGGGTCCAGTAGGGATATGCTCTAAAGCACTATTTACACGAACTGAACTGAACTACTGAACCCATGTTTGTGGTCATGGGGTCCAGTAGGGATATGCTCTAAAGCACTATTTACACGAACTGAACTGAACTATTGAACCCATGTTTGTGGTCATGGTAATGTAGGGATATGCCCAGAGCACTATTTTCACGTCATCGTGATGTTTTCTTGGTGTCGGGTAGTTTGACCCTACAATAGTTCATCCTCAGTCCCCCTTCAAGTGTCACGTGACCATAACGGGGCGGAGCATGACCATAGATGGCAGGTCCAAAGGTTGATTTTTTTGGCGCACTTCGGCTATTGTTTTGCCGCACTGTTGTTTTGCCGGTGTAGGGGTGTAGGTATTGTTTTTATCACGTGATACATTTCTTATTGCTAAACAGTCAACTCCTCATATTAATTTATTACTGACCAATATATCAATATTGGTCAGTAATAAATTAATATGAGGAGTTGACTTTATATATGTCAATATGAATGTTAACAATTTCTTATTGCATTAGCTGAGGTAGGGTTTGGTCGCATGATAAATGCAGCCATGTTTTGTTTGTATTGAATAGGGAGGGTCTAAAAAACTGTCCAGATTAGCAGGAAGACTATGCTCCGAAACTACTCGCCCGATCTGAACGATTTTTTCACCATTTATTTTCAACTAGTCGGAATGGGTGCCGTTTGGCGTATCCACTTTAGTCCAATCTAAATGGACCAAATTGGATCAAAACCTTTAGTTCAAATTTACAGGCAAGCCTATGCTCCGAGGCTTTGAAACTGATCTGCGTGATTTCTTCACCATTCGATGCGGCGTGGTGCAACACGGTGCCGTTTTGCGTTTTTTACAGATTGGTTCACTTTAAGTGGACCAAATCGGACCAAAACCACCAAAAACCGTTGCAGGCAAGCCCACGTTCCGAGGCTATGGAACCGATCTGCATGATTTTATTCACCATTCGATCCGGCGTGGTCCAAAACGGTGCCCTTTTGCGTTTTATACAGATTGGTTTTATACTAAGTGGACCAAATTGGACCAAAACCACAAAAACCGTTGCAGGCAAGCCCATGCTCCAAGGCTATGGAACCGATCTGCATGATTTGTTCCCCATTCAGTCTGACGTGGTTCAAAATGGTACAGTTTTGCGTTTTATACTGATTGGTTCATTCTAGGTTGACCAAATTGGACCAAAACTTTTTGTACAAATTTGCAGACGAGCCCATGCTCCGAAACTATGGGTGATTTATTAACCATTCGATCCGGCGTGGTCCAAAACGGTGCCGTTTTGGCTTTTATACAGATTGGTCTAATAAGTGGACCAAATTTGACCGAAACCGAAACTACCAAAAACCGTTGCAGACGATCCCATGCTCTGAACCTATGGGACCAATCTGGGTGATTTGTTCACCATTCGAACCGGCGTAGTCGAAAACGGTGCCGTTTTGGCTTTTATACAAATTGGTCCACTCTAAGTGGACCAAATTGAACCAGAACCACCAAAAACCGTTGCAGACGAGCCCATGCTCTGAAACTATGGGACCAATCTGGCTGATTGCTTTACCATTTGATCCAGCGTGGTCTGAAACGGTGCCGGTTTGGCTTTTATACAGATTGGTGCACTCTAAGTGGACCAAATTGGACCAGAACTTGTAGTACAAATTTGCAGACGAGCCCATGCTCCTAAGCTACGGGACCGATCTAGGTGATTTCTTCACCATTCGATCCTGCATGGTCTGAAACGGTACTGTGTTGGCTTTTATACAGATTGGTCCACTCTAAGTGGACCAAAACCACCAACGGTTCGTCTGGAACGATTTTTGGGGTTGTGGTCCAATTAGTTCCATTTGAAGTGGACCAATCTGTATACAAGCCAAAACGGCGCCGTTTTGGACCACGCCGGATGGAACGGTGAAGAAATCGCCCAGATCGGTCCCATTGTTTCTGAGCATGGGCTCGTCTGCAACGTTTTTTGGTGGTTTTGGTCCATTTTGGTACACTTACAGTGGACCAATCTGTAAAAAACGGCTCCGTTTCAGACCACGCCGGATCAAATTATGAATAAATCACCCAGATCGGTCTCATAGTTTCTGAGCGTGGACTCGTCTGCAACGGTTTTTGGTCCAATCTGTATAAATGCCTAATCGGCACCGTTTCAGAGCACACCGGATCGAATGGTGAAGAAATCGCCTAGATCGGTCCCATAGTTTTGGAGCATGGGCTGGCGTCTGCAAATTTGTACTAAAAGTTGTGGTCCAATTTGGTCCACTATTGTTGATTGAACGAGTATTGTTGATTAATTCATATTGCTTAAATTTATATTTTGTGTTTGCTTTTGCTCCTCAGAGGAGGTGCAGACTCGTTCCTGAGTCTGTTGGGCCAAGACACTTAACTGCATGAGACAGAATCGGCTTCAACGAACCCAAACATCCAGACGATGGAGCCGGAGGCCGGGTACGCGGTTACATCGAAGACCACGAGGTCGCCCGGTCAACAGAGCTCGCGGAGGCGATCCTGCTTCTATGAGTATCTATGTTTGTCTTCCATCAAAAGACGTCGACGATGAAGAACCTGATGTGGGTACTGTGTTGATATGTGTACAAGATATTCCCAGAAACGCGGCCAAACCCACAGACAAAATCTGTGATACAGGAACTCACCGGCGGAAGCTCGTAAGATGTGTCGGGTTCATGCGTGATGCGTGATGCGATGTTCATTGGTGGTTGTGCTGTTCATACGTTTTCACCGTTTGGAGGAGCCGCCATCGGCGAGTTAGGCTGGTCACTTATCAGTCACGTTTTGTTCGTTCTTGTGCAAGATAACTTGCGATAGACCTTCTTGTACACGTTGTTTTTGCACCTTTTGTAGGCGAGACACCGCCGTCAGCGAGACAGGTCGCTCGACATTTATTGTTCATGTTAATTATGTTTGTCTGTGCGAGTTAACTTGCAATATACGTGTTTTGCCTGTCACTGGATTTTAACACTAATCGTGTCGGACGGAGTACATTCGGCGTAACGAGGAGCATCACATGGGTGTACCGACGGAGTATGTACGGATATCTAGGGGGAGTACCTCGGAGTTACGGTGGAATTGGGGGAGTAACTTGGGATTAATAGGGGAGTAATTCTGGTGTATAACCGGAGTAGCTATGGAGTAAGGGGGGGTGTAAAAATATACAAATCTCAACATACTCCCCCGAGGGAGTAAACAATTATCTCAGTATGGGGAGTAACCCAAGAGTAACTTCGGAGTATGTGCGGAGTATCTAGGGAGAGTAACCCAAGAGTTAACGGAGTAACGGAGTAACATTAGGGTAACTAGGGGAGTAGGTATAGAGCACTCATGGGGTAAGATAAGAATATCTAGGGGAGTAACCTCGGAGTTATTGAGGAAATGGGGGAGTTACTTGGGATTAATGGGGGAGCAGTTCTGGTGTATAACCGGAGTAACTATGGAGTAAGGGTGTTGATATGTTGATAGGTGGACAAATAGACAAATCCCAACATACTCCCTTAAGAGAGTAAGAAGTTTAATCAGTGTTCTAGCTTTATTCAGTCAAAAGGTATAAGTGAATAACTAATTTGTATAGAAAATAGCATGTAAAATGAAAACAATGGGATATTTGGAGGCAAATATCCATCAATTTTATTTTTGCATTTAATTGACACGTCCTTACACGTAAGAATAGCACCAGCGAAAAAAATAACCCAAGTCCGCAAAGGGAAAAATGGGGGTACATTTTAGGTCATATGGAGGCCCCTGGGGCCCGGAAGGCCCCAGTGAAATTAGCCCCCCCCCCCCCCATATTGGGAGGCTGGATCCGCCAGTGTCGGTAACACAGACTTGATACTCGCAGGTCACGTGCGCGGTACAGCTGAAGCAATTCCCGGTGGGGTCGCCGACCCTGAGGGAGGGGGGGGGGGCAAAATAAACCCACCAGCGGGGTAGAACCAAATTACGATTTTGACCCCAAGGCAATGCCACGATCGCATTGCGGCCAATAGTTTAGTTCCGGGCAACTTCGTAAGTGGCCAAGTTTAACATCCGTAAATGATCCATGGAAGGCATAACGACATAGCCTGACTGCCATGAACTATGAAGCAATGTCAAATAGCAACATACACATAAACCACCACCCTGAGTGGTGGTTTATGAGTATCGTCAGTACCACCCTGAGGAGTGGTGGTACTGACGATATTGACAGCCGGTTTCAGTTGCTAGGTGACAGATGCCGTCGGCAGACGGGGACGGGGGGGGGGGCGCTGTTGGCCGCCCGCAGTGTCTGGCCCAACACGGGCCGGGCCATTGACCTCTGTGGCGCTCGGCAGCGCCGTGTCTTCGTGTCGTGACTGCTTGGCATTCCACACCAAATTGTTATGGTGCTATGGTGTTGTTATGGTGCCCGGTGCCCACCGCCTTTCGTGACTGCATACTTCATGGGACGTACCTTGTCTGAATGATGCATGCTGGGACAAACTCTGTAAAAGCTCCGCTGGAGGGCTTATTCTGGGATAAACATATGTTTATTCTGGGGTAAACACTTATTAGACGCGGGTTCCGTAGGACAGACTGAACAGCTATCAGATAGTATCGATTGCTTGCATTGCCATCTGGCTATGCAGTGCCTAAGTTGCCTTAACCCGCGAGTTACTGGGGTATATTCCATAACGCGACATACTGGGGGGGGGGGGGGGGGGGGGGGGGCTATTCCCCACACACACGGTTCTCCCGGAACTACTGGACCGATTGTAAAAATTAAAACGGCATTCGATAGCCCTGGACAATGAATTGAGGGAGATCTAATATTGTTGACCTCGGGGTGACTGATGACGTCACAGGTCAGGTCAAGTACAAAATGTTTGACCGTGTCAAAAGGTCTCGATAGATGGAATTGTCGCGCAAAATTGCGATATTAAACGCATAAGCAGTCGATAAATCGGTATGATTCCTGTGTCTGACACTTCTAAGTACCATTCTAAGCTGTTGATGACCTTGGGTCAGATCAAGGTCATCCGAGATCACGAGGTCAAACTGCAGATTACGGTCATTAGGCGTTGTAACGCATGTTTATGGGTTTGTTTTTCGTCTAGAACGCGAAAAACGACCTTAGAATACTGTGTTGTCCATATAAATAGAAGTAAAAAGCAAAACAAAGGGAAATTCATTTTGTATACATTGTGAGGATTATGACATAAGGAAATTGAAATGCCAATTTGAAAACAGAAACTCGCTTACCTTGTCAGAGACCCGGCAGAGCAAACTCTTGAAATAACTGTTGACTTATTTACCCGGTATTGATTGTTAACTATTCCTTGTAAAACATATTGGTTTTACAGACAGCAAAACTGTTAAGTGTAGCTATTGCTGCTTGAAGTAATCTTGTCCTTTGTTTTATACGTTCAGGTGTATCGGTCAGCTTGCTTAGCCTCCGTCCACCACGGTTGTTCACTATCGAGTCCCCCAAAAACTCGGCGCTGACCTCCAGCTTCACCCGACCTCTGACCTTGCCTTAGGCATCGGTCTGCTCGCATCAAGGTAACTTAATAACTCGCATGACGAAATACGCGGCCTGCGTAGTTCCACGCCAGGTTCCGCGGTCCGTCAACGAGACTCTCCTGCCATCTTGTGGGCCATCTCGCAAGCTCTGTTTCAAATTTGACATATAGGATGAGGAATAAGTCTGGTTAGGACGGAGACTCTCAGCAAAGGTTATGAGAGGCTAGGAAAGGATTTCTTTGGCCTAATAATTCTTACACTCCCCCAGGCGAGATGCTTGACAGAGTCAAGCATAACATATGTATTGTGGCTTGAATTGTTGATTTATTGAAGTGATATTATGTATGGGAGTGAAGTGTGACAAAGTTAATGCAAAATTGTGATACAGAGAGCCTGACTGTACGAGGTCCCTCACAAGTTGGCCCTGTTTGAGAGCTGCTTGTCTTCCGTGGGCGCACAGGTTGAGGTGAAGCGTCTGGTGATGCAGTAGAAACTGCATCTGTTTGTCCGTGTTAAGTTATATCAAGTGTGGCAGGCGTGGGAGTAGCGTCCCCCTGCAGTGCCAGAGTGAGTGGCCTGTATTTCGAGTGGATACAGCAACCGAGTGGAATATCGACCTTCTCCATTTGCCGTCTTCAACACCACTTGCCGGACACGTCCGTCGTTGCCATGGATGAGTTGTACGACACGTCCCATCTTCCAGTAAACTCTAGGTCTGCCTCTTGTGTCGATGAGGACAATATCTCCAACAGATATTCTGTTTACCCAGTCCGATTGGAAAACGTCGCGTGATGTCTCTCGCAAAACCCAGCAGGTAATGGCTGTACCACATCGTTATATAGTTCTCAAGCAACTGATCCTGCTTCATCAGTGTCTGGTTGAGTTCTTCGTGAACGTCGTTTGGATGTTGTGTCCACAACGGGTCACCATGGTCGCAGTCGTGAACCAGTCGAAGCCGTGGGGTTCGTGTGCAACTTCAGGGATTTTGTTTGGAGTGAGTGGCTCTATGTCTTCTAGTTCGCTACTCACGTAGGTGATCGGCTTGCTGTTCACAATGTCCTGGATCGCGGCCAGATGAGTGATGAGTTCGCAGTATGTAAGCTTTGCACGACCCACCGTCTTGTACAGGCACTGTTTGATGGTTTTAACTTGTCGCTCGTAAACACCGCCGACCCAGCTGGCGTAGGCAGGTATGGTCTTGTGAATGATGTTGAGGTTCTGCAAGTGGTCTTTGAAACCGTCCGAAAGGAAGAAATTTTCCATAACCTTCTGAGACGCTATAAAATAACTAGCGTTGTCCGTGTAAATCGACTGAGGTACTTGGTATGTACTGCAGAAGCGAGAAAACGACTGAATGAACGACTTCACTGTCAGGTCTGGCACTACGTCTAAGTGAACAGCTCGAATAGCCAAACAGGTGTAGACTACTATATAAACTTTCTTCATTTCACCATCTTCACCTTTCACAAACACATGTCCTGTGTAGTCGATCGCTGTGTCGTGATAGGGTTTCAAGAAGCGAACTTGTTCCTTTGGAAGATCAGTGAGCTTGGGGTAGGAAAACGCGAAGTTGTTGAACTTCTGACACGTGATGCAATCCTTCAGGACACGCTTAACCACTTGACGCCCTGCCGGTATCCAGAAACCGCGTTCTCGGAGCGCTGTGAGGGTAGTGCCGATGCTTACACTTCACGTGCTGATCCCTAATCAGAAGTGTGGTGAGTGGATGCTGTTTCGCTAGTAGTATGGGATTGAGTGTTGAGTATGAGTAGTAGTTGAGTCGTGACAACCTCCTTTACATCTCAGGACGCCATCACTGTCCAGGAAGAGGTTCAAGTCACTGACATACTTCGGTGGTTGCCTTGTCTTGTGATCTTCGCAGTGTTGAAAGGTAGTGCAGTTCCTCTTGAAATGACGTGTTCTACATGTAGCCGATCCAGTAGTCTTCAGCTTGTTTGTGGCAGTCTGCTTGTCTGTGCTTGAGCTTGTTGATGAAGTGATACACTCGAGAAGTGACGCCCGTACAGTTTCTTGAGGCTGGAAAACTTCTCTGGGTCCAACGCTGGCTGTTTCGGCTCCACACTCTGCTGCGCTTCTGTGAGACGAGTGTTGACCTGCATCGACTGCTTGGTGGCTTCAGATAGACAACTCAAGGAGTTCTGAGGCCACGTAGCTGTGTCAGCGAGCCAGCTCGACCAGACACCCAGGTAGTCATACTTTTCTCAAACTCCCTGAAGCTGAGACCTCTTGTGACCATGTCTGCGACATTATCTTGTGTGTTGACGTACTTGAAGGTGACTTCGCAATCCAGCTGAGCTTCCAGTTCAGCCTTCTTCTGACTTGCAGTCCTCAATCTGTTGATTGTGAACCTACTCTTGGTCTTCGCTCCACTGTGAAGCCATTCCAAGACAACTTGAGCGTCACACCAGATGAAGACTTGTTCTGGCTGATGTTCAAAGATGTTGAGATTGTTGACACGCAGTCAAGAGCCTGCAGCACGGCAAGTAGTTCTGTCTGAGGGATACTCTTCTTGTCTGGAGCCAGCTTGCTGTGACTGTAGACCAGTGTTGTCTTCTCACCTTGTTTGATGTAGCCGGCTACGCCATAGCATGTACGGCTGCCATCACAGAACACATGCAGTGAGATTGGGTCAGCTGTTTCCAGATCTGCAGTCTTCCTCGGGAATGTCAGTGACTGCAGGAGCGATGAGGTCTGGTTGAAGTTTTTCCCACTTTGCCTTGACTTCCGGGGAAACTTCTTCGTCCCAATCTGTGCCCTCCTGCCAGACTTGCTTCATCAGGATGTGGCCTCTGATGGAGACTGGGAGTGTGAGTGAGAGTGGGTCAAAAACTCGACTGATGTTGCTCAACAGTTGTCGTTTGGTCAGCTTCTTGTGATCTTCAAACTGAAGTTCAGCGAGTGACATGGTGTCTTCTTTGGCGTTGTAGAGATATCCAAGTATCTTCTCACTTGATGATGAATGCTGATGGAGAGTGTTGTCACGTTCCATGACATTCAACATTGTGGGGTGATTGGAGTTCCAACTTCTCAGGTTGAAGCCTCCCTCTTGCAGAACTTCGATGCTCTCCTGGTAGATGATCATCAGCTTGTCGAGATCAGACGAGGTGAACAGGAAGTTGTCGACGTACAGGGACCTCTTCAGAGCAGCAGTTGCTTCCGCCTCTAACACACCGCTGCAGGTGGAGTTGAACTATGTGGTTCAGGATGAACGGGCTTGCGTTGCAGTCCAAAGAGGATGGTTCTGAAACGGAATGCCTTCACACCCTCTTTCAGTTTTCCACAGAAAGCAGAAGTGATCTTTGTCGCTTTCGTACTTCAAGTAGATCTGTAAGAAAGCCTTCTCGATATCTGCCATCATCATGAAGTCGTGTGTGCGGAACCTATGCAGAAGACTGGTCATGTTGGTGAGGAGGTTGACCCCAGGGAAACACGCCTCATTCAGCGATGGTGTGTCCTCAGTCTTGAAACTACAGTTAAACACAGGCCGGATCTTGGTGGTCGTCTGCTCATCAGTCTTGATCACTGGGTGGTGAGGTATGCACACTCTTCGTTTTGCCTCGGACAAGTCAATCTCTTCAATGATTCCATCGCTGAGTTGCTGCTGGAACACTGCTGTGTACTTGTCGACCAGGTTCTTCCGTTGAAGAGATTGATGCACCCTGTTCATCATGGCCGTGGCGTTGTCGAAGTTCTCCGGCACGTCTTCAACGTTGGAGTAGAAAGGTATCTTCACAAAATACCTTCCGTCGCGAAGTTCAACCTCGTTCTTGAAGTCTTCTAGGACACACTCATCAGCTAATGAAAGCTCAGAGTCTTCGTCATCGCTGTCAAGTTGTGTCTGTGTAGCATGGGTTTGTGTGTTTGCTTGTTTGCCTGAGGCTTCATGTGCCACCGTTTGTGGGCCTTCTGCAGATTCTTGTTCCTTTTCGTTTGATTTCGCTTGTGTTTGTTGATGCTGCGTTTGAACTTGCAGCGCTTGTTCCCACTCTTCTTCAGGTTCAGACCGTTGTTGTGACGTCAGAGCATCTGACTCTTCTTGAAGATGTTTGTTTGTTGAATCACCTTGTTGGTGTGTTTGTTGTTTTTCATGTAGAACCCGTGGCTCTTGTTGTATTGTTGAGTTTGTTTGTGTTTGAGGAAGAGACTGTGTCTGAGTCCCTTGTGGAAAGTCTGCTGTTTGAGTGAGCTGACTTTCTTGCAGAGTTTGAAGTTTGACAGTTTGAGATGAGTCAGGTTGCAGCACTTGATGCTGAGATCCTGTGCGAGCTTGCACTGGAGTTACTCCTTGAGTGCTTGCCTTGTTGATGTGCACCGTTTCAGTTCTTCTCCTGAAGGATCTCCAGCATCTAGACACCTTGGTCGATTCAGTGAGCACGAATCTGCTTGTTGATCTTGCTGTTGAGCGTCTGTTGTTTGACTTTCTTGACGTTGAGGCTGGGCTTCTTTCCTGCCGAGTTCAGCGTCTGTAGCCGTTCGACTTCTGTGGTGGCTTTCCAGAGACGCAGTCTGTGGCGCTTGGGCGGAATCAGTTGACTGTACCTCCGTCACGTCACGTTGCTCGTTTGTGTTCGAAGTGTCTGTTGGGTCTTGTTGAAGCGTTGTGTGCTGAGAGTGGCTCCAGGAGTCGGCGCTGAGTCACTCAGTGTCTGTGTCCCAGGCTTCACAGTCGGGTTGTCACCTGTGGCGGCACGACCTGGAGACATGTTGGTCAAGTCGCCAAAGATGATGAGTCCCTTGTCGACCTTGTAGGCAACACCTTGCCCCAGACCCACTGTTTGTAGAGGAGTGAGATGTGACAGAACATTGACCCCCAGCAGGCAGTGAATGTTGTCGATGTCATCCGTTTCCTGCTGTCTGTAAAAACAATCAGCAAGCACGATGCCTCTTCTTGCAGCTGTTTCACTGTGTGGGAGAGACCAGGAAGAGTGTAGCTGAGGTCGAGGTTTGGATCAATCAGAAACTCTGCCTTGACCATGCGCCTTGGCGTTACAGCAATCTCACATGTGACAACCCTGTGGACTTTCTCTTCTGTTCCGATGCAAGTCTTCACTGTGAACTTCTCTTCATATCCCTTTCCTTCCAACTTCAACTTCTCCGCCAGTTGCTTGCTGATATAACTCGCCTGACTTCCATGGTCTATCAGCGCTCTTGCAACCTCTGCTTCATCACTAGAACTAATGACAACAGACGTTGTTGGGAGAAGTGACTGGCGGCCATGTTGCTCATTCACCAGACAGAGGCGGCTTTGGTGAAGTTTCCTGGAACGCACAGTGCAGAGATGTGAGTCTTCGCTCCACAGATGGTGCACGGGTAGGAGAGTCCTCTCTCCTTACCAGGACAGCTTTCTGTGCTATGCTGACCGCTACATGCTGTGCACAGGTTGAGCTCAGACAGTCGGGCACATCGCTTCTTCGCATCCTGGAAAGAAGTGCACTTAAGCATGGAGTGCCTTGGCACAGCTTGCATGGTTTGTACCTATGCATGTCATTGTGAGTGTCTGTTTGAAATGTACTGATGCTTTTGACTGTTGCGTGCTGAGGCTTGTGAGCAGACATCCCAGATGACTTCACAGATGCGCGTGGTTTGGAAGTCTTGGTGCACCTGTGAAGCTGGGTGTG
>JAXIVJ010018130.1:0-24188 GCA_036785665.1 Chirona hameri | reverse complement strand
TCCAGTGAGACTGGAGGGTTTTCAATCGTTAATTCCAGTGAGACTGGAGGGTTTTCAATCGTTAGCTCCAGTGAGACGGGAGGGTTTTCAATCGTTAACTCCAGTGAGACGGGAGGGTTTTCAATCGTTAACTCCAGTGAGACTGGAGGGTTTTCAATCGTTAATTCCAGTGAGACTGGAGGGTTTTCAATCGTTAGCTCCAGTGAGACGGGAGGGTTTTCAATTGTTAACTCCAGTGAGACGGGAGGGTTTTCAATCGTTAACTCCAGTGAGACTGGAGGGTTTTCAATCGTTAACTCCAGTGAGACGGGAGGGTTTTCAATCGTTAACTCCAGTGAGACGGGAGGGTTTTCAATCGTTAACTCCAGTGAGACGGGAGGGTTTTCAATTGTTAACTCCAGTGAGACGGGAGGGTTTTCAATCGTTAGCTCCAGTGAGACGGGAGGGTTTTCAATCGTTAACTCCAGTGAGACGGGAGGGTTTTCAATCGTTAACTCCAGTGAGACGGGAGGGTTTTCAATCGTTAACTCCAGTGAGACGGGAGGGTTTTCAATCGTTAGCTCCAGTGAGACGGGAGGGTTTTCAATCGTTAGCTCCAGTGAGACGGGAGGGTTTTAAATCGTTAGCTCCAGTGAGACGGGAGGGTTTTCAATCGTTAACTCCAGTGAGACGGGAGGGTTTGCAATCGTTAGCTCCAGTGAGACTGGAGGGTTTTCAATTGTTAGCTCCAGTGAGACGGGAGGGTTTTCAATCGTTAACTCCAGTGAGACGGGAGGGTTTGCAATCGTTAGCTCCAGTGAGACTGGGAGGGTTTTCAATCGTTAGCTCCAGTGAGACGGGAGGGTTTTCAATCGTTATTTCCAGTGAGACGGGAGGGTTTTCAATCGTTAACTCCAGTGAGACGGGAGGGTTTGCAATCGTTAGCTCCAGTGAGACTGGAGGGTTTTCAATCGTTAGCTCCAGTGAGACTGGAGGGTTTTCAATCGTTAGCTCCAGTGAGACGGGAGGGTTTTCAATCGTTAACTCCAGTGAGACGGGAGGGTTTTCAATCGTTAACTCTAGTGAGACTGGAGGGTTTTCAATCGTTAACTCCAGTGAGACGGGAGGGTTTTCAATCGTTAACTCCAGTGAGACGGGAGGGTTTTCCATCGTTAACTCCAGTGAGACGGTAGGGTTTTCAATCGTTAACTCCAGTGAGACGGGAGGGTTTTCAATCGTTAACTCCAGTGAGACGGGAGGGTTTTCAATCGTTAATTCCAGTGAGACGGGAGGGTTTTCAATCGTTAACTCCAGTGAGACGGGAGGGTTTTCAATCGTTAACTCAAGTGAGACGGGAGGGTTTTCAATCGTTAACTCCAGTGAGACGGGAGGGTTTTCAATCGTTAACTCCAGTGAGACGGGAGGGTTTTCAATCGTTAGCTCCAGTGAGACTGGAGGGTTTTCTCGTTAACTCCAGTGAGACGGGAGGGTTTTCAATCGTTAACTCCAGTGAGACGGGAGGGTTTTCAATCGTTAGCTCCAGTGAGACCGGAGGGTTTTCAATCGTTAACTCCAGTGAGACGGGAGGGTTTTCAATCCTTAACTCCAGTGAGACGGGAGGGTTTTCAATCGTTAACTCCAGTGAGACGGGAGGGTTTTCAATCGTTAACTCCAGTGAGACGGGAGGGTTTTCAATCGTTAACTCCCGTGAGACGGGAGGGTTTTTCAATCGTTAACTCCAGTGAGACGGGAGGGTTTTCAATCGTTAACTCCAGTGAGACGGGAGGGTTTGCAATCGTTAACTCCAATGAGACGGGAGGGTTTTCAATCGTTAGCTCCAGTGAGACGGGAGGGTTTTCAATCGTTAACTCCAGTGAGACGGGAGGGTTTTCAATCTTTAACTCCAGTGAGACGGGAGTATTTTCAATCGTTAACTCCAGTGAGACGGGAGGGTTTTCAATCGTTAACTCCAGTGAGACGGGAGGGTTTTCAATCGTTAGCTCCAGTGAGACGGGAGGGTTTTCAATCGTTAACTCCAGTGAGACGGGAGGGTTTTCAATCGTTAACTCCAGTGAGACTGGAGGGTTTTCAATCGTTAACTCCAGTGAGACTGGAGGGTTTTCAATCATTAACTCCAGTGAGACTGGAGGGTTTTCAATCGTTAACTCCAGTGAGACGGGAGGGTTTTCAATCATTAACTCCAGTGAGACGGGAGGGTTTTCAATCATTAACTCCAGTGAGACTGGAGGGTTTTCAATCGTTAACTCCAGTGAGACGGGAGGGTTTTCAATCATTAACTCCAGTGAGACGGGAGGGTTTTCAATCGTTAACTCCAGTGAGACGGGAGGGTTTTCAATCATTAACTCCAGTGAGACAGGAGGGTTTTCAATCATTAACTCCAGTGAGACGGGAGGGTTTTCAATCGTTAACTCCAGTGAGACGGGAGGGTTTTCAATCGTTAACTCCAGTGAGACGGGAGGGTTTTCAATCGTTAACTCCAGTGAGACGGGAGGGTTTTCAATCGTTAACTCCAGTGAGACGGGAGGGTTTTCAATCGTTAGCTCCAGTGAGACGGGAGGGTTTTCAATCGTTAACTCCAGTGAGACGGGAGGGTTTTCAATCGTTAACTCTAGTGAGACTGGAGGGTTTTCAATCGTTAACTCCAGTGAGACGGGAGGGTTTTCAATCGTTAACTCCAGTGAGACGGGAGGGTTTTCAATCGTTAACTCCAGTGAGACGGGAGGGTTTTCAATCGTTAACTCCAGTGAGACGGGAGGGTTTTCAATCGTTAACTCCAGTGAGACGGGAGGGTTTTCAATCGTTAACTCCAGTGAGACGGGAGGGTTTTCAATCGTTAACTCCAGTGAGACGGGAGGGTTTTCAATCGTTAACTCCAGTGAGACGGGAGGGTTTTCAATCGTTAACTCCAGTGAGACTGGAGGGTTTTCAATCGTTAACTCCAGTGAGACGGGAGGGTTTTCAATCGTTAACTCCAGTGAGACGGGAGGGTTTTCAATCGTTAGCTCCAGTGAGACTGGAGGGTTTTCAATCGTTAACTCCAGTGAGACGGGAGGGTTTTCAATCGTTAACTCCAGTGAGACGGGAGGGTTTTCAATCGTTAGCTCCAGTGAGACTGAAGGGTTTTCAATCGTTAACTCCAGTGAGACGGGAGGGTTTTCAATCGTTAACTCCAGTGAGACGGGAGGGTTTTCAATCGTTAACTCCAGTGAGACGGGAGGGTTTTCAATCGTTAACTCCAGTGAGACTGGAGGGTTTTCAATCGTTAACTCCAGTGAGACGGGAGGGTTTTCAATCGTTAACTCCAGTGAGACGGGAGGGTTTTCAATCGTTAGCTCCAGTGAGACTGGAGGGTTTTCAATCGTTAACTCCAGTGAGACGGGAGGGTTTTCAATCGTTAACTCCAGTGAGACGGGAGGGTTTTCAAGCGTTAGCTCCAGTGAGACGGGAGGGTTTTCAATCGTTAACTCCAGTGAGACGGGAGGGTTTGCAATCGTTAGCTCCAGTGAGACGGGAGGGTTTTCAATCGTTAACTCCAGTGAGATGGGAGGGGTTTCAATCGTTAACTCCAGTGAGACGGGAGGGTTTGCAATCGTTAACTCCAGTGAGACGGGAGGGTTTTCAATCGTTAACTCCAGTGAGACGGGAGGGTTTTCAATCGTTAACTCCAGTGAGACGGGAGGGTTTTCAATCTCGGAGTGGCTGTGATGACGTTGCTTCGCTGCAGAACTTCGCTGCTCGGCAGCTAATGGGACTGGGGCTGGGGTGCAGCTAATTGTGACTCGGCCATCAGACAGTGCCAATCAGTGACCTCCAGGTCAACTCGGCTCAGTCATTTGGATATTACAAATACGACTGCTAGTGGTTTTCTCAGGACACTCTAGCGGTTCAGGTTCAGATTTTCTTGGGAAGTTCACATGGCCAATTGTTAGAAACGTTTCTTGCAGGGCAAAATAGGATGCTGGTTACAATCTTCAAATCGGCCGTGTGCTTTCACTTTAACTAGTACACAAATGAAATACCATAATGGTACCGATTCTAGTTACTTAGACAATCCAAAGAATAGCTTCGTATATTGGTACTGGAAATGCGAGTACATTAAGTACCGGTGTGATTACTGGCATGTAAATGGTAATTATTTCGAGACACTGATACAATACCCAGTAAAAGAGATGGAAATATCTCACTAAAATGCCACCACGTAGCTCGAGCATGACAAAGCTCTATAATATTAACGAAGTACCTGTGGCTAACGCTGGTCTCGGATAGCTCTGCCATAGGCTGTTTCACCGGCGCCAATCAGTGCTGAATCTTGTCAGATCTGGCAGGTAAATGCCAACATTCACTGTTGATGACACCATATTTCGGAGATTTGCTCCAGGCGACAGCCGTCCCTCCGTGTCTCCGTGTTCGCCGTCCCGCCCGTCCCTCCGTGTTCAGCCTGTCATTACAGACCGCTGGTGTGAGAGCAGCGTCCATTCTCCTCACCCCGCCAATATCGGCTGCCGCTGCTGCCGGGCAGGTGGCGGTCAGTGATGGTGGCGGTCGCCCCACGCCGCCCCATCGGATCAGAGAGAGGTGCCCTCCACACCACCCCCAGCCGCGCCGAAAGACGGCTCAATCGCGCCGCGCCGCCTTTGTGGCGCACCGCGGCGTAATTGTCGTAATAGCGCGCGGCGGCGATCGCGGCGAATTAGGCGCGGGCCCCGTGCGGTGCGTGTCTTCCCGCCCCACCCCGCCCGCCCCGCCCTGGCCGCCAGCCAGCCAGCCGCCTCAGGCGATTGGCGAGGAAATTCCGAAAAACCTGAGACCGGCACCGACTGAAAGGTCAGTCTCAATCCAGCGGACTTACACGAAGTACGGTGATTCAAAGCTCTCGACGCTTGGCCGAATGCGATACCGTACCCAATTTCAGTCAGCATAACACAGACATGAGGTAATGTGGTGCAATACCGGCAACTTACGAGCCGTGTGACCTCATGCACCCACATACCACCCCGCCGCCGCCTCCCGTGTCTGCGTCTGCACTGACACAGATCGCTCCCTCCGCCCGCTCTGCACTCCTCCCTGCAGACCGGTGGCAGCCGGAGACGAGAGCTGGCTGGCAGAGGAGCTGCAGCAGCGGTGGAGGAGCTGAGACGACTGCGTCACGACCGCGCCGCCACCGCACCGCTTTACGAGTGATTAGCGTAATTGACGACGCCGTATTCGGGGTCGGGGCGCGGCGGGGCGGGTCTGCGGGCCGGCGCCCGGCAGAGGTGACACGGCCGCCGCGCGCGACACGGTCCGACCCGCCAGGTACACCACGACTGGGGCTCGTTACGGCCGCCGCCGACTGTTCTGCCTGCCTCTAATTGGCTCGTTAATTGTTGAGCGGACATGGCGGCCGGACGAGATATGAGTGGCGTGGGTGGTAACTCGGCGGATATGCGGCGGTCATCACGGCTGGCCCGGCTCAGATGTCCCGCTGGCCCGGCCCCGGATGGCAGGAAAGGGAGACGAGGTCACCGACCTGGTGTAGAAGTAGTGTATAACACGGTGCGGATATACTATCTTCTCTGGTGGATGATTCCTGAGGAATCTTCAACATGGTGTGCTGAATGATAGACATGAACTTAAAAATCGATGTACTTATGGGAAGAAGAATGTAGGTGAAAGCAGATATATCTGTTTATATCTGCATATATGCAAATTGCAGTTTTCGTAAGGGGAATGTTTCACCTTTGTATTGGTTTGGAACTGAGATAGCCATTATCTCTGGGCGTCATTGAAATGTATAAATTATTAAGGTCATTTATCCAAAACTTATACATTTTTAAGCAATTTAATTCCGAATTTGTAAAATGGGGTCTATGGTAGTGCCACCGCTGATTGGCTGACAGCCACTTCAAGATTGTTAATCCTGGAAGTCCAGACGACCTGTATTTCTCGAATCTTTGCTGGATTACCGAGTACGATGTAAACAACGTCCAACGCGATAGGTTGCGGTCCAAGTTGAAGTTTTCGCGTTGTTCGAAGTCTCAGTTATGGATTGATTGTTTCTTAATAAATATATTGAGCTATCGCAATGCCTCACACTCGTCATTGTGTTCTGTGCGGGAGAAGACGCAGTTCCACAATGTTTGTATTTAAATCGCCAGAATTGTCTGAAACGATTGTGCGATATATTTGGCAGCGTAAAGGTTTTCGTTATAGCTCTCTATTGCTCAAAAATGACGTCATCATCCCAAATTTAACAACTTAATTTGTATAAAGTTAAGTGACTTTTCGAGAGAACAAATACCGCCATCGTTTTCAGCAGCACTTACTTCATATTTTCGACTATAACCAGCGTATATTTGACAACTTTCAGGAAGGTGAAACATTCCCTTTAAAGGGAAATAATGACCTTTGTATTTTGTTAGCAACAATTGATTTGGCTACTGTTATGGTACTTAAATGATGTGATCTAAATTTAAGAATAAAATAAAATTATTGCCTTATTCGAAGTTGGAAGTTTGGGAAAATTAAAAAGCAAGTACATATACTTCTTAAGGAGTTCATGATCGGTATTTTCCCTCCACTATTGGAAAGCGACACATCTGACGCTTTTGTATCAATCTGTTCAACGGTGTTGAATGGGCACTTCTTAACAAATCGCCGACACTAAATAGGTCGCCGTCGATGAGCTTCCGATTTAATTGCCAGTTTTTGTATTGTTTGTGGATTTTTTTTGGGAAAAATTCTTATTTTTCATGATAATATAAAGAATAGTGCCAGAGACAAAACTATACAAAACTCCTAATGTTGAAAATAAATTAAGCAATTTTCTAAAATTGAGGGTCGCAACCACTAACTAGGCCGCCGTTATATGCATCAGTTAACTGCTAATTTGGTTATCTTTGTATTCAATGGCTGTTAATTGTAGAGGATCGTCGGGCATATAATCACAACAAGCAGAACGCAAAATATATTTTCCACTCCATTGCGTAAAAAAGCAATACGTGAAAAGTCCGCAATTTAATGAGGACCAAAAGTACTTACAAGTACCGGTCGTATAAAGTGTGGAACGCTTATCAACCTTAACTTGATATATCTTTCGGTAGGAAAGTTTTTATGCAAAATGTGATGAATTCACAATATATTTTGGGCTCGTCTGTCGATTTGAAGTAATAACTCCATGTTTGTGGGAAAATGTCATTATTTCCCTTTAACACTTGTTTTCAGTGTTGTAAAAATAACACGTACGTAGAGCGACAACAAAATCGCAAATAAAGATTCGTTTCTGATCATCTTGCAACAGAAAATAAATGCACTGGCAGATCCAGGGGGGGGGGGAATCAGGGGTAAATACCCCCCCCCCCCCCTAGGAATCGGGGGGGGGGGGCATTCAATACAAGTATGCCCCCGCGCGTTTCCTGCACTGAACGTGAAAACAATGATCTTAGGAGAAGAAAAAAACTTCACGAAAACGGAAGTTTTTTTTCTGGAGTAATTGAATTTGAAGTTTTTATGTATCCCTTTCTTTCAATGATAGGCAAAACAGCGCACCTGATGCAATTCAAGCAGCCCCAGTGACACTTAACCCGCGCCCCGCTGGGGGAGGGGCAGAGTCTGCCACCCTCCCGGCTTTGTTCAATAACTTGAACACTATGACCGATATCAAAGTGAAACTTGTAATATCTGATGTTACATCAATTCTAAGTTTTCCTATCAAATTTCAATTAAATTTATTAAGTATTTTGGGAGACAAAGACGTTTTAATGACGTCATGTCATGCCATTTCTTGGTGGAAAAACGAAAAATGTTTGAAAAATCGTAGAAAATAGAGTATTTAAGTAAATTGCAAATACAAAACGTCAACAGAAAGTAAATGACATTCTCTTCAAAATGGCTATCTCGGATTTTCGAAATGTTGGGTTTTTGACCCCCAAAATCAAAACAACTGATTTTTTCGGAAGAAAAATCGACAAAAGCAAATTTTGTGAATTTGAAAAGTGAATTTCTTATGCTCGAATACCAAAATAAGTTGATCGGCCCAAATCCTCGGAGTAAAAACATGGGGGTATTTTTTTGCCACAAAACGATGCCCCCACGGAGAGAGGCTGGATCCGCCAGTGAATGAATGTCTTACCTCATTCGTTCTGCTTAAGCCGCAGGTGTAACCATATCTCAGCAGTGAGTGTGGCGGAGCGTGGCGTGACCGCAAGAGCTCCCTATATTTAGCGGCGGCCGGGTCATTCGATTCAAGGCACCTGCCTCTTCAGGAGCCTCCAGGTCACCGGAAACGGCTCCTCCGGGAACCCAGTGACGGATAACGGACGGATCTACCCCGCGGGAGACATCCCTGACGAAATGCCCTCTACGTGCCGCGGACCCGGCCACGAATTTCAACTGGTTTCCGCCGCAGTTTCTGCCAACTTCTCACGACTTGCCTGCCAGTCGCTCGAACTCCTTTGAACTGATCGTCACGTGATGTCAGCATGGGTGGAGGAATATACTACTCCATGATCCAGTTGTTCTTGGCAGACTCCCTCCTGAAACTGGAGCAGAGAATTCCGCTGCATCGTCGCTGTCGGCGCGGACGGCACAAGTGGAAACATCCTCTTCGTCAGCTCATCACTCACACCTTCCACTCATCAATCATACGGTGGAAAAACTGACGAAACTCTAAACAGTCAGCATCGTGAATGCATGCCATTACCAGCGTAGTTGCTAAGCCTGCAGTTCCGTTGCATCATGTCCGAACTGTGACGGAAGCGAATCTAGGAACATGCAACCTATCTGTTCCTCTCAGATGCAGGGTTTTGTATCCGCGCGGAAGTCCTGCCGCTGCTCCATATCCCCACGCTCTTCCGACCAGTCCGCCTGCAGTTGGCCACGCAGCGCGTCATTCATCAAAGCTGCCTTCTGTCCGGGTCATTTGTATCCGTGTTACTCCATCAATGGCGGCGACCCCATTCGCGCGACACCAATTGCGAGGCGGTGCTTATTTACGTCAGCCGATGTATATGTATACAACATGTCCTGATGAAAATCGCTCCGGACGGTGTCCGGCAGCACCTCTCTCTCCCGCTGTCTGATGCCGCAGCTGACCGTCTGTCGAACATCCGAGAGTTGGATGGCCCGGATAGCATTTCACATCACCGCTATTTCAACCGCACATAGCTCAGCCGGCACTGTTAACGGGGTGATTTAGCGGGGAGCATGGTTCCGCTGGAAAGTGTAGAGATGTCCGGCTCCCTGGCTCCTGGAGTGCAGTAGCATTGATCGCCGTAGTTCAGACGAACCTGCTACGCCCTGACAGGCTCCTATGAATCACTGCCAGCACGTCGGGTGCTCCTCACGGCAGACGCACCATCACGCCCGTCGCGTCACTGGAGTGTGTTTGACAAAGCACTCGGTTAGCGAGCCGGTGATCCCGACGGCAGACTAGCGACTGACGAGTGAAGGCCCGCCGTCAGTCGCAGTTTGGATCGATCGTCCGTGAGTTCAGCTGCATGGATGGTGAATGTGTCTGTCAATGGTGAATGTGTCTAGACGTTGCCCTGTCTGCAAACTGCGTCTTCCTGGCGTACCGATTTGGGTGGTCCATTTGTCTGGCGAATGTCTCGTCTCCGCATTTAAATCGGACACTTCTGCTGCTGTCTGCCTTTATTTAGATCATGAAAAGTACGCCACTGCAAAGGAGGCCCCAACTCTCCCGAGGGATGTTCGGGTGTCAAGAAGTGTTCACTACCCCCTGTTCCATCCCGTTTCCCGTCGCTTTCCTTACTTTAGCTTCCGAACCCGTATCTTCCCGTGCTGTCTTGTTCCCGTCCCGTCCCGTCCCGTCCCGTCCCGTCCCGTCCCGTCCCGTCCCGTCCCGACCCGACCCGACCCGTCCCTTCCCTTCCCGTCCCGTCCCGTCCCGTCCCGTCCCGTCCCGTCCCGTCCCGTCCCGTCCCGCCCCGCCCCGCCCCGCCCCGCCCCGCCCCGCCCCGTCCCGCCCCGTCCCGCCCCGCCCCGTCCCGTCCCGTCCCGTCCCGTCCCGTCCCGTCCCGTCCCGTCCCGTCCCGTCCCGTCCCGTCCCGTCTGGCCCACCCAGCGGGTGGCCCGGTATACCGCTGCTGCTGTTGCAGTGCCGGCCCCCGGCGGCGGTCAAGGTAGGCAGGCCGTCATTCATCAGCAGATCAGCGGAAATGACTCCGGCTGCGTGCCGTGCCGAACGCCGGTAAATGGCGCAACTCAGGTGCTGCCCGGCCCGAAACTGCCGGATAATCGGCCCCACTGCACAGACCAGCGGCCCTGTTAAACACAACAGAAGCCAGATCGGCGGCGCTGATAGCCGGCCGCGATGGGGGACTATCTATATTAGAATCGCACGGCTCGTTTTACACGAATTTGTAAGCAAGCTAGAATTCTTTATTGTTCAGTGCGTTCTCAGTCACCTAAAATAGTGTGAGTTGAGTTCGGGCATATTTTATTTGATAGTGATTTGCATAATTCGTTTTTTAGCTAATTGTCTTAAATTTGCCTCCCGTTAGTTTGCAATATCTCCTAAACCGACACCAGTATCGT
The DNA here is from genome assembly GCA_036785665.1 of Chirona hameri. NCBI lineage: Eukaryota > Metazoa > Arthropoda > Thecostraca > Balanomorpha > Balanidae > Chirona > Chirona hameri. The sequence continues at coordinate 13,652 of JAXIVJ010018130.1, read as the reverse complement.
CTCCAAACTTTCAGCATCCTCTCTCACATAAATTTTACATATGTTTGCCAAAGAACAAAGATGAGGTTATGCTAGGTCAACCGAGAATAACGTCAGAATGATGTCATGTTCTGCGGTTTTTGTTGAAAAATAAGGGTTTGCGAGAAAAAAACGCTGTCAAAAGTACTATTTTTAAGATAAATTAAATTGTCATATATTAAATGACTGACTGATAGCAGTTCGATAGCCGGGTCAATGACTGACCCGGCTATCAAACTGCTATCTCATATGTCCGAGGTTTATTGAAATTAAAATTTTGAGAAGTCCAAAGAAATGTTTTTGGAATATTTTCAACAACAACAAAATCAGAGTTATCAAAAAACGGAATATGTGTGATCGAGACGTGTCCGGTGAATATGTGTACTAAATTTGAAGTCGATATCGTCAAAAATGACTGACGCCTCTCACAGCCATTACCATACATTAAAAATGTATTTCCGTTTTTGTTTCTGTCTTCTATTTCTATGGAACAAACAATGTTCTAAGGTAATTTTTCGCGTTCTAGACGAAAAACGAATCCATAAACATGTGATGCAATCCCTAATGACCGTAATCGGCAGTTTGGCCTAGTGACCTCGGATGACCTTGACCTGACCCAAGGTCAACAAAAGCGTCTTGATACATAGAAGTGGTACTCAAATTAGTACTTAGAAGTGTCAGACACACGAATCGTACTGATTTATTGACTGCCTATGCGTTTAATATCGCAATTTTGCGCGACAATTCCATCCACCGAGGCCTTCATGACACGGTCAAATATGGTTGTGTTTGACGTGACCTGTGACGTTATCGGTGACCCCGAGGTCAACATTATTAGGTTTCCCTCGACAAATTTGCCAGGGCTATCGAATGCCGTTTGATTTTTTTTGTAATCGGTCAGTAGTTCCGAAAATCTGGAGGGGGAATACCCCCCCCCCCCCAGTAAGTTGCGTTATGGAAAATACCCCAGTAACTGCCGGGTTAAGTAAACCAAAAATGACGTTATATAATAACTGCACTTTTTCCGACAATTTTATTCATGGCGTCCGAGAAAATGTAGGCTGGTATAATACAATCTATATAGACTGGTGCCATATTCGTTGTTTTATGCGTGACTTCTCGGAACAAAGAAGCCAGTCATAAATGTCATCATCACATGGTACCACTCATTGGTGTAACAACATATACCCATACGTCATACAGCGCCTTGTATGGAAGGTAAACATAGCACCTAGTTCTGTTCCAGTTTTCACCAATACCAATAGCCTCTCATTTTGATTCCAACAGCTTCTGCATAGTTTTTAGCTCACGAAACTTGCCTGAACATACCACACCAAGCTATGTGTTTGTAAATTCATGTTTACGTACATAACTTGCCGTAATTATCTGTAAACTCTCCGCAGGCTACGACTCGGGACTGTCGCGCTCTGGCACCAATAAGGCGGGCTTTATCGACAAGATACCATCCAAACTTATCAACATCCGACGACCAAGGCTTTCCGATCAAAGAGACAGAGGCCGCTCAGTGGAATTCAAATAGCCCCGTGACCGTTTGATCCAGAGAGAGAATAAACATGCGCTGAAACGCGGCTGGGAAATCGAGGCAGCGCAGCGGCTGCGACCGATTCAGACGCCGTCTGAGCCGCAGTCGTCCCCTGGGCTTCGGCGGATTGCTTTAAAAGGATGTGGGGCTTGAAAGCGGATTAATGGGGTCCCGCGCTCCGCCAGAGTGGATGAGGGAATCAAATTGCTGCCACCGTTTCCGGTCGATTGCGTTCCGCTGTGATCGTTACAGGGAGGCGTGGCCGCCCCGGTACGTGCGCCCGGCGCAGCTGCCGCCGCCGACGTGCAGGTCTTCGGGGTCAGGTTGTCATGACAACTGACAGGCAACGGACTTCTGCTTCTGATCCTGGGACGATGTGCTGCACTGCATTCTGTTTATGGACGAAACCGACACATGCAAGCATGATGACACACAAAGTTCTGCAATTTCCCTTGACGTTACAGACGCAGGGACCGCGCCTCCAAACTCTGATTGCATAAGGATCCTGGCCCTCCAGCGCTGTACATCATTCCGCAGCCCGCAGTATGACGGCCCAGACCATGGTGTCGCCTGCGGCGGCGGCGGCGGCGGCGGTGGCAGGCGCCTCACGCGCCGTCGGCCCGGATGTTTATTTCGGAGGAGGAGCTGCAAGGCGCCCCGGGGCCGGTCTGGGCGCGGTCGAGGGCGCCGCTGTGAGCACATCACCGTCACGTCGCCGGATGCCGAACTGGTTAATTGGCGGTCCGGCCTCAGCAGGCCGGCTCCGGGGCTCGGGGCCCGCCTGATTAGAGTACTGTACTGCAGTCTGCCCTCCGCGGAGCAGCTCAATGTATGGCCGCGGCCACAGTCTGCCCTCCGCGGCCACACGCTCCACTGTGTTGATTGACGGTGCGTGGCGCGTCGTTAGCCCGGCCAGATTCGGTCACGTGATCCGGTGATGAAGGGGGCGGCCGTGTCGCGCGCGGGACGTCCCCTCGCAGAGGGACCGAGAGGGGCCCGCGCCTGTCGAGAGGGACCCGCGTCTGTCGCTGACGGGGCGCGCCGTAAATTTGGCGCCATCTTTCGGGGCAATCACTAGAAAAGGGAAACGGCGCCGATTCCCAGACGGCAGAAGGGTTGAGAATGAGATTAGTAGCGGTGGGGCGAGGCCCGGCCAGTTCAGTCGACAGTGACTCAGCGGAGACGAGCATCAGAACACGCCGTCAGCCGCCATCATCGGCCCATCTCCCCTCTCCTCCTCCTCCGCCGCCGCGCTGCCAACACCCATGCGGACACATAAATCACACGCTCAGTAAAGAGATCGGTGCACCCAAGTGATTCCGTCGGAAGGCCCATTTCAACACGTCTTTATCCAGAATGATCGTCACCACGAGCTGTTCTTATCGCCGGCAGCGCGCAGCGCGCCCTCGCGACAGACCAGAGGGGACGGCGGCGCGCGCCGAATTTACGAGCCCTCTCCCCAATCAATGATATTGTCTAGCAGGGGAGGCGATTAATCCCCGGAGGCTGGGCCGTGGAATTTACATACCTCTGGAGAGCGGGGTGCCACCGGGCGTCCCCCGCCGCACAGCCGCGCCGGCAAGCTCTGTCTCGCCGTCTCGATGCGACGGCATACCATTAGCCGCCCCGCCGGCGGCGATGAAATACGACGGAGACAATTCCGGCGCGTCACTTCCCTGTGAAGACGATTTCAGCGCTGTGGAGACGATTGCAGCGCTGTGGAGACGATCGGGATCGCCTCTCCACGACGCGCCGGGGCGCGCCTCGGCCGGTATTCTGCGTCCCGTCCCGCCGCCGCGTCGATGCTTTGTGGCGCATTTTCCGCCGCTGTGCGGGTGGCGCGTCCGCGGCGAATGACAACGCGGCGGGGACAAACGCAACGCATCTGTCTGCGGCCCGCGTGCGGGACGTCTTATTGCCGCCGGCGCCGCGTGCGTGCTGCCCGACACATATGCTGACGAAGATCGACCGGCGCCGGAGGCGACTCCGACAACGGAGGCGACGCACTGATTGATACCGACAGACGTTGGCTGAGGCGTCGAAGGTAAATCGGCGCCGCGCTGCCGACCTCCTCCGCCACTGAAGTGGCAGTCAGGTACCGGGAGACACCTGAGCGGGAGTCAGGTATCGAGGGACACGAGGCGGCAGGGGCGGGAGCCAGGTCACGGACCTGTCCCGGTCCGGCCGCTGCAGACCGCTTCCTGTGCAGGTCACGGAGCGAGCGGCGGCGGCGGCAGCGAGTGGCGCCATCTGTTCCGTGCCGCCTTCAGCGACTTTCGATGATTTCCCCAGGTGATCGGAGCCGTGCTGTAAATTCCCGCGCCGCCCGCCGTGCAGCTTCGCCAGAGCTGCCCTGCACGCTGCGTCGTTTTCGACGGTCGCCGCGCCGCCGGCGGCGACCCCCGGCGGAGGCGGCGCTAAATTATCGCGCTCGTTCGAAAGACATTGTCGCAGTGGAGCGCCGCTCCATAGCTCGCCAAGCGGCGCCGACCGTCCGCCGGAATTTATACGCCGCCGATTAGGGAGTTGGATGAAAACTTGGAGTTCATGAGCCGCAGTCTGTCGTCGGTCGGGGGAGGGGCAGAGGTCGGTGGAAAGAGCGAGACGCTCAAGGGTTCGGCGCTTGTGGTCGGCCGTGTGGTCGGGGGCAGAGGGCCGGGCCGGGATATGGGAGAAGGTGCTATTGTGTGGAGTGCTGGCAGGCGCACCACCGCGGCCGAAATTTGAATAAGTGAAATTGATGGATGGAAGTGCGGGCCCGCGCATTTTAGATGGATGTAGAGTGCATCTCGGCACCATCGGGGCATCTTTCAAACGGAAATCGGAGGAGCTTGGCATTATCTGGAAGGGAAATTGGATGTGTCACGAACACCTGGTTCCTCAAGGCTATATGAGGCGAGACCAAACCTGCTGATAAGGCACCTAATTCTTTTGCCGACGACAGCTCTATAGTTATTGCTGTAGTCAGGCTAAATATGATAGGTATATGAGCTGTGCGCAATTATGATAAACGCAGTTCTGATTGGCCAAAGATAGCTGCCTGGGTGTGCTGTCATTTGATGTCTCCATGCTTTGGTTAGAAAGCCCGTTTGAACAGTGACCTTTCAGTGCAACAGGCAATGCGCAACAACAGAGAAGAATGGTTCGCTCATGCAGAGAACAGCTGTAAAGAGTGATAATAGCTCTCTGCATAGAGTTTCGATTTCGGAGCTCAAGAGCAGCAGTCGTTCGATGAAAGGAAACAAGGCGCAATCGATTGTGCACAATGCCGAGTTGACACTGTACTGCTGGCACACGCCCACTGCGGTTTCTCTGAATCAGAACTATGTCCAGAGTGTGTGATAGCAGTGCAGCATCCCACCTCTCCACCTAGCGCTGTGTAGCTGGGCTCTGATGCGTACGGATGGTCTGTCCCACGGGTCCCGACCCGACAGCGGCCCGTCGGAAGTGACGTTTGCGACGCAACAAACGCCCTGTTGGCTGCCGTTGTGGTGCCAATGCCGAGTGGCCGCCGCCAATGCATATCAAGCAGGGCGTCGCGTGCGGCGCTGGCGGCTCTCCTGGCTGCAGGGAGACGCCCGGTCTGTCCCCAGCCGTCTATTTGTCACGGGTCGGGTCCGTGACGACACCACGTGCGCCACTGTCCAGTATAATTAGTCGAGCGCGAGCCGGCCAAATCCGCCGCCGGCCCGCCGCCGTCCGGAGCTCAACTCGGAGCCGCCACCGCCGGATGTACAGGGTCGTTCTGGAGCGCGACCTCCAGACGAAACTATGCCGGGGCTCTCCGCCGCAGGGGAGACTGGAGACTGAGTGGGACTGGAGTGGTAAACATTGCGCTGTGTTGAGCGGCCCGACACGGCTGTTGATTGGGTCGGAATGTGGAAAGCCCGCGGCGCTGTGATGAGCCTGTGGTAGTAAGAGAGAAAGCTGGTGAGAGATCTCGGACGATTTATGTCAGGCAGATGTTACTGCCGGACAGACGCTCTTCGCAACTCACTCAACGATAGCCGGGAGGTTCACTCTTCGCAACTCACTCAACGCTAGTCGGGAGGTTCACTCTTCGTAACTCACTCAACGCTAGTCGGGATGTTCACTCTTCGTAACTCACTCAACGCTAGTCGGGAGGTTCACTCTTCGCAACTCACTCAACGCTAGTCGGGAGGTTCACTCTTCGTAACTCACTCAACGCTAGTCGGGAGGTTCACTCTTCGTAACTCACTCAACGTTAGTCGGGAGGTTCACTCTTCGTAACTCACTCAACGCTAGTCGGGAGGTTCACTCCTCGTAACTCACTCAACGTTAGTCGGGAGGTTCACTCTTCGTAACTCACTCAACGCTAGTGTGGAGGTTCATTCCTCGTAACTCACTCAACGTTATTCGGGAGGTTCACTCTTCGTAACTCACTCAACGTTAGTCGGGATGTTCACTCTTCGTAACTCACTCAACGCTAGTGTGGAGGTTCATTCCTCGTAACTCACTCAACGTTAGTCGGGAGGTTCACTCTTCGTAACTCACTCAACGTTAGTCGGGAGGTTCACTCCTCGTAACTCACTCAACGCTAGTCGGGAGGTTCACTCTTCGTAACTCACTCAACGTTAGTCGGGAGGTTCATTCCTCGTAACTCACTCAACGCTAGTCGGGAGGTTCACTCTTCGCAACTCACTCAACGCTAGTCGGGATGTTCACTCTTCGTAACTCACTCAACGCTAGTCGGGAGGTTCACTCTTCGTAACTCACTCAACGCTAGTCGGGAGGTTCACTCTTCGTAACTCACTCAACGCTAGTCGGGAGGTTCACTCTTCGTAACTCACTCAACGTTAGTCGGGAGGTTCACTCTTCGTAACTCACTCAACGCTAGTCGGGAGGTTCACTCCTCGTAACTCACTCAACGTTAGTCGGGAGGTTCACTCTTCGTAACTCACTCAACGCTAGTGTGGAGGTTCATTCCTCGTAACTCACTCAACGTTAGTCGGGAGGTGCACTCTTCGTAACTCACTCAACGTTAGTCGGGATGTTCACTCTTCGTAACTCACTCAACGCTAGTGTGGAGGTTCATTCCTCGTAACTCACTCAACGTTAGTCGGGAGGTTCACTCTTCGTAACTCACTCAACGTTAGTCGGGAGGCTCACTCCTCGTAACTCACTCAACGCTAGTCGGGAGGTTCACTCTTCGTAACTCACTCAACGTTAGTCGGGAGGTTCATTCCTCGTAACTCACTCAACGCTAGTCGGGAGGTTCACTCTTCGTAACTCACTCAACGCTAGTCGGGATGTTCACTCTTCGTAACTCACTCAACGCTAGTCGGGAGGTTCACTCCTCGTAACTCACTCAACGTTAGTCGGGAGGTTCACTCCTCGTAACTCACTCAACGCTAGTCGAGAGGTTCACTCCTCGTAACTCACTCAACGCTAGTCGGGAGGTTCACTCTTCGTAACTCACTCAACGCTAGTCGGGATGTTCACTCTTCGTAACTCACTCAACGCTAGTCGGGATGTTCACTCTTCGTAACTCACTCAACGTTAGTCGGGAGGTTCACTCCTCGTAACTTGCTCTACGCTAGACGGGAGGGAAACCACAACTCAGAAATCGTGTCATTCGCAGATTTGTTTGCGATCAGACGCGGAACAATGCCTTTCCAGGACGGGCTACTGCGCAAATTCAATACGTCCAAGTTGCACACAGGAATAGACCAAATATTCGTGGCTTTCCGTCCACCTCGCCAAACACCTCAAGTAAATGTGTCCCCTAAACAAGGAGCCTTATTGACGTGAATTAGAATATGATGAATAGTTAATTCAATGAAGTATCATTAAAAACTAGGTACTTGATTTCTACGGTTAAATACGTCATTGATTTAAATCAGCATTTGTATTAATTTATTTTCCGTCACTGACATTAATTCATTATGCAATTACGCTAACCTAAAGAAGGTAATCCGGGTGAAAAAATGCAAGTAGGATGATTGCAAACCTCACTGATACGTTTTTCATAATGATGAAGGTAAGTGCAAGCCATATTTTTGTGCATTTCTCATATATTACCAACGTATATCATCAGTTCAGAACAAAAAACTTCAAAGGAACTATACTAATGAGTGGATTAATTAAACTTGTTACTCTTCATCCGAGCCCATAATTAACGTGCCGTCGATATTACAACACGCCACGCACTACAGGAGCTCCTCGTGTCTACTCCAGCAGCAGCAGCAGCGTGTCGTGGTTTAGACGTCAGAGAAGCCGGTTAGACACGCCAACGTTCTCATTGAACCGAAACGAATGTGCTCTGCGTCCTGCACCTCGCACATGGCAAAACTCAGGTGTTGTTTGAATGCTGAGCCGCCAGCCGATGTGTCCTCGGTCCCATCTGAATACAGCCTCGGTCAGCCTCGGTCCCCGTCAAGTGCGTCCTGGACGGTTCCTGGACAGTTTAGCCCCCGATCACCAGGCGTGCGGACTAACTAAGACTCGCTTTCCATTCCCCAGTGTCAGCCTTAGGACTCAGTCTCCATTCCCTATAGTGCCAGCCTTAAGACTCGGTCTCCATTCCCTATAGAGTCAGCCTTAAGACTCGATCTCCATTCCCTATAGAGTCAGCCTTAGGACTCGGTCTCCATTCCCTATAGTCAGCCTTAGGACTTAGTCTCCATTCCATATAGAGTCAGCCTTAGGACTCAGTCTCCATTCCCTATAGAGTCAGCCTTAGGACTCAGTCTCCATTCCCTATAGAGTCAGCCTTAAGACTCGGTCTCCATTCCCTATAGAGTCAGCCTTAGGACTCGGTCTCCATTCCCTATAGTCAGCCTTAGGACTTAGTCTCCATTCCCTATAGAGTCAGCCTTAGGACTCAGTCTCCATTCCCTATAGAGTCAGCCTTAGGACTCAGTCTCCATTCCCTATAGAGTCAGCCTTAAGACTCGGTCTCCATTCCCTATAGAGTCAGCCTTAGGACTCAGTCTCCATTCCCTATAGAGTCAGCCTTAAGACTCGGTCTCCATTCCCTATAGAGTCAGCCTTAGGACTCGGTCTCCATTCCCTATAGTCAGCCTTAGGACTTAGTCTCCATTCCCTATAGAGTCAGCCTTAGGACTCAGTCTCCATTCCCTATAGAGTCAGCCTTAGGACTCAGTCTCCATTCCCTATAGTCAGCCTTAGGACTTAGTCTCCATTCCCTATAGAGTCAGCCTTAGGACTCAGTCTCCATTCCCTATAGAGTCAGCCTTAAGACTCGGTCTCCATTCCCTATAGAGTCAGCCTTAGGACTCGGTCTCCATTCCCTATAGTCAGCCTTAGGACTTAGTCTCCATTCCCTGTAGAGTCAGCCTTAGGACTCAGTCTCCATTCCCTATAGAGTCAGCCTTAGGACTCGGTCTCCATTCCCTATAGTCAGCCTTAGGACTTAGTCTCCATTCCCTATAGAGTCAGCCTTAGGACTCAGTCTCCATTCCCTATAGAGTCAGCCTTAGGACTCAGTCTCCATTCCCTATAGTCAGACTTAGGACTCAGTCTCCATTCCCCAGCCTACAGGACAACGCTCGCTGATTCGGTTATTTAGGCGATTGTTCCGATTGCTAGCAAGTTAGAGTTAGAGTTTCAGTTGGAGCTGCTCCGAAGTTTGCCAGCGCAGCCACGGGTAACCCCTGGAGCAATATGGGTCAACCAACGGGCTGATTTGCGAGAACGGCGAAATCCTGTCTCAGGTGACTTATTATCATGCATGTGGCGTATCACTGATGCGAGGACCTGCAATTAATCCAACACTATGCAAGTAAAAATACAATGTCGTCTGTTTTGATTTATGAACTAAATGTCATCATCGCTACACAACATCTACTTTCCCAATTTGATAGTGTAAATGCACTGTGTTTAAATGTTAATGCATAAATAATCTAGATATAATTGTGGCAATTTGGCGGTGTGTCGTGTCTACTGAGCTGCAGCGGGTTAATTGCCGCCCGTTAGACCCGTGTGGGTCCGCCGAACTTCTGTGGGCGGCGGCCGAAATCTGCCCGGTCAGCCGAGGTCCAGCCGTTAGACCGTGTAGAGTGGGTCCGCTGAGGCTTCTGTGGGCGGCGGTCGAACTCAGCCCGGCCAGCCCGAGGTCCAGCCGTTAGACCCGTGGTGACCCACGCTGAGCTTCTGTGGGCGGCGGTCGAACTCGGCCCGGCCTGCCGAGGTCCAGCCGTTAGACCCGTGTGACCCACGCTGGCTTCTGTGGGCGGCGGCCGAACTCAGCCCGGCCTGCCGAAGTCCAGCCGTTAGACCCGTGTGACCCACGCTGAGCTTCTGTGGGCGGCGGTCGAACTCGGCCCGGCCTGCCGAGGTCCAGCCGTTAGACCCGTGTGACCCACGCTGAGCTTCTGTGGGCGGCGGCCGAACTCAGCCCGGCCTGCCGAAGTCCAGCCGTTAGACCCGTGTGACCCACGCTGAGCTTCTGTGGGCGGCGGTCGAACTCGGCCCGGCCCTGCGAGGTCCAGCCGTTAGACCCGTGTGACCCACGCTGAGCTTCTGTGGGCGGCGGCCGAACTCAGCCGGCCTGCCGAAGTCCAGCCGTTAGACCCGTGTGACCCACGCTGAGCTTCTGTGGGCGGCGGTCGAACTCGGCCCGGCCTGCCGAGGTCCAGCCGTTAGACCCGTGTGACCCACGCTGAGCTTCTGTGGGCGGCGGCCGAACTCAGCCCGGCCTGCCGAAGTCCAGCCGTTAGACCCGTGTGACCCACGCTGAGCTTCTGTGGGCGGCGGCGAACTCAGCCCGGCCTGCCGAAGTCCAGCCGTTAGACCCGTGTGACCCACGCTGAGCTTCTGTGGGCGGCGGCCGAACTCAGCCCAGCCTGCCGAAGTCCAGCCGTTAGACCCGTGTGACCCACGCTGAGCTTCTGTGGGCGGCGGTCGAACTCGGCCCGGTCTGCCGAGGTCCAGCCGGCCAGAGACAGCACCCCGCCCCGCCGCGCCGCTCAGCAGCCGCGCAGAGATGGCAGGCAGCCCAGCGGCCAGCCTGGTTACATATCGATGTCTAGGAACGCGAATTAGACATGAGAGAATGGATGTCGATTGGATGAGGTTATATCAATCAGTGTGATTATATGTGACGCAGAAACACGAAACTCGCCTGTAAGCAACACAGATTTGTCGCTCGATTGATGATTAGGCGAAAGCAGCATGCGCTATCGAAAAGAAATAGCGAAGCATGTTCCCATTCGACTCCATGGAGCCTTTTTCCTGAGACACTGCAGTGGTCAAAAGAAGACAGTCCAAAGATAGGTCGTCAAAGATAGGTCAAAGATAGGTCGTCTTTTTAAACCTCTCGATCATTATCTGCTCGTACTTGCATCCAAATATGCATTCATTTTCAACATTTTATAATACATATTTTATGAGTTAAGCCTCCCCTCCAAAACAGTATAACTAAACCCACTCCTTCCTCTATTCAGTCCGGCAACATTATCCGTCTATTCGGGAGACGGGATCTCAGCAGCAGTGTTGCTTTCGTCCGCCCGGTGCCTCGCGCCTCGCGCCTCGCGCCTCGCGCCTCGCCAACTCTGCAGCGGCCCTCACACGACCCTCAGCCAGCCGCTGACAGGAGGGTCGCCTCATTGTGCCGCCTCAGATCGCTTCCCGGCTCTTCAAAGAGCCGCCAAATTGTGTGGAAGGCGAGGGAGGTGCGAGAAATCGTGCTGAAAAGATTCAATGGCCTCTGGCGGCGGCGACGCGGCCGCGAGGAATGACTGCTCACCTGAACATAAACATGATTATAGGAGCGGGAAACGCCGCATTACGGGGTGAACGAACCGGCGGCGATGATATGGACCCACTCCTGAGACGTCGAGACGTCCCCAGATCCGATCTCGCGACACTCCGCGGCCGGACTCATCACATGTGAGCCGCGGCCGGACTCATCACATGTGAGCCGCGGCCGGACTCATCACTCCGCGGCCGGACTCATCACATGTGAGCCGCGGCCGGACTCATCACATGTGAGCCGCGGCCGGACTCGTCACTCCGCGGCCGGACTCATCACATGTGAGCCGCGGCCGGACTCATCACTCCGCGGCCGGACTCATCACATGTGAGCCGCGGCCGGACTCATCACTCCGCGGCCGGACTCATCACATGTGAGCCGCGGCCGGACTCATCACTCCGCGGCCGGACTCATCACATGTGAGCCGCGGCGGACTCATCACTCCGCGGCCGGACTCATCACATGTGAGCCGCGGCCGGACTGACATCACTCCGCGGCCAGACTCATCACATGTGAGCCGCGGCCGGACTCATCACTCCGCGGCCGGACTCATCCATGTGAGCCGCGGCCGGACTCGTCACTCCGCGGCCGGACTCATCACATGTGAGTCGCGGCCGGACTCATCACTCCGCGGCCGGACTCGTCACAGAGTGCGTTAGGGAATCGGAGGTGATTCAGTGACGGCTTGTTTTCGATATCCGGGTGATCGGTTTCATTGGCTGATTAGCCAAGCTTATTGCCCGGGAACAGGTCCGTACCGGGCCATCTAATACCGGCGGCTCGAACGCCTCGCCTCCGAGCTATCCCGGCTGTCACCCTTCATCGGTGTCACCATTTTTCCGATCGGCTATCGGGCGCGGTGCCGAATGGTGACGCGGTGACGGTGCGGTGCCGCGGTGACGCGTCGTCCGGTGCTGCTGGCCCCGACCGTGGGACGGGCAGCCAGCTGGAACTGGCGAGCTGTCCGGCGCGCTCCGCTGACCCGCCGCACACTGCAGCGCTGACCCGCCGACCGACGCCGCCTGCTCCAGAACGAATTGTGTTATGGATTAAAGGTAATGCGACGGAGGCCGGGGAAAATTCACATAATGATCGGCCGGCGGCGGCCCGGGCAGCGCGCCGACTGACTCGCTATTCGGACACGCTGCAGCGCACCTGGCGCGGGCTGAGTCGGATTATCGAGGCGGAGACTGCCATGAAGACATCAGATTGTTTTGATGAAGTGTGGGACCCGGATAATTCCCGCTGATGTGCGAGATGGCGGCGGATTTGCTGACCGCTGGGTGGCCCGGGTTACAGAGGCCCGCAATCCACACTTCCGTGCCGCTCTCCTCTCTCTGCCCCGCCCCTCTCTCTTCAGTCCCACCCTCTCTCTCCGCCTTCACCTCCTCTCCCCGCCTCCGCTGGTTCCCTCCGCCTCCGTCTCGCGCTCTCGGCGCTTTCTTGCTCTCTTGCGGTCTCCCCGAAACGTCAGACCACGATAGACGGCGAATGTCCGTCGGAAAATTCAGGCTATTTTTACCCCGCACATAATATCGAGAATGTTCTATTGTGTCGAAACCAGTAGCGTAGCCAGGATTCGCTCCAGGAGGGGGCAATTTTTGCTCAGGGGGTATAAAGTACCCCACCAAAAAAAACTCACCGGATTTGGCCCACTATATTTTTAAAAGGGCATATTTTCACCATTTTCTCTAAAAATATCAAAAAATCATTCATTTTTTCGACCAAAGGGGGCACGTACAGACCTCAGGGGGGGGGGGGGGGGGGCAATTGCGCCCCCCCCCCCCTTGTGTACGCCTATGCTCGAAACGCACCAGTGACGGAAGCTGAATTGATTTTAGCTTGGTCCGTCTATGCATGTACGCAATGATTCTTCCAATATCTAGAATACTATCATGTCTGTTGGACCTGTTCAGAAAGTGAGTTGTACGCAGTAAGGTGCAAAATGACACAGAGAACAAACATGGGTGATTTAACCTGTTGAAATGTCCTGCCATGCTGGCCTCCCATGTCTTGCATGCGGCATTTTCAGCCCGTCAGTTCTGTTTCACGTCTGTCACTATCAGCGCCATGAGGGAGGGATGCTCTACCATGCGGGTGCTCTGGTATTCCAGCTCCGACCCGCGGCCTGCCTGGGACGTCCAAGCTGCTGCTGCTGCTGCATTGTGCCGAACGCGCTGCTATCGTGTCGGCATTTCCCCGCTGACGTCACTGAGTAAACAGGGCCTTCCACTGACAAGCCGCAGCGCCGCCGATAACACGCGGCCACTCGCTATCGGCCGCGAGCAACGGCGACGCAGGCAGCGGCGCCAGCGGCAGCGGCAGCGGCAGCGGCAGCGGGGGCGGGGTTTCAAG
>JAXIVJ010018129.1:22500-24190 GCA_036785665.1 Chirona hameri | reverse complement strand
ATTTTTGACAATATAAAACTAAATTGTATTACAAAATATAATCAAATCGTGGTTGGGAACAATTTTTCAAGGTGAACTATTTCCCTAAATACCAGTTTTACAATGTACGATGGATCACAGTCCGAATCAGTGAAATGTGTGCTGATATTATTGTCCGGTTCAGGATCAAAAAATTATCTCTCGTGCACATCCTGTGGATCCACATGGCTCTTCTTTCTGGGTCTTTTGGGAGCGGAAAAAGAAAGCGTAGCACACACCACAGAGATCCACGATATCCATCGGAATACTGCCCACCCACGGAAATTACAGTTCGCTACAGCGCAATTGCTTGGCATTGTAGTGGAGCGATAACTTGGTAGCCAAGCTCTCCCGTCTCACTTGTTATTTCAGTTTGAACAGTTTGTAACTCCTTAAAGGAAATAGTTCCACCTTTCAACATAGTTTAAAAACTGAGATAGCAGTTTGGTAGCCCGTGGTTGGGAAACCCCTATCTTGCAAGTTTTCTTGACCGAAAAGACTCTCACAGGCCGAATATATTGAGTTTTTGGCGAAGGAATGCGGTGCTTGGCGAAAGAATGTTGTACTGTTCCTAGCCCGGGCATTGAGGCTATACCATCAGCCCAATCAGACTTGCATGCTGGTGCTAGCAAACGACTCGCCAGGCCGCCGGTTGCAAATCTCCAATGCGAGTCTATCTATACACGCGACTACTATTCGAATCTGACTGGTGTGAACATTTTTTTTACATTCGCGTGACGTCAGGACTCTGACTCAGAGAGTATGCATATAGTGTGATAAACAATACAAATTTACGGCCTTCAGTCCTGGAATCGGCGCGATATAAGGCATTGTTGACAATATAACAAAAGAAATTGTATTAAAGAATATAATCAAATCGTTTGGGTAAAATTTTCCAAGGTAAACTATTTCCTTTAAAACTTAAAACGGGTCCTTGAAACTGAAACAGGCCAACAGACAAAACAACGCGACAAACAATCCAAGACACCCAGCGCATCGAAACCGGCGCGCAACCAGCTTGGCGCTATTGGCGCTACCACCGCGCAGCAATCGCCACATGCACTGTTCAATTTCAACTATTGCGCTATTGCTAGCGGAAATCTTGCAATTTGATTGGTGCAGCGCCCTGCCTCCAGTGACGTCAAATCACGTTTTTGTGAGCACCGACGAGGCTGCCTATATGGCGCTCAAGCGGTGTCACCCCCTGGATCCGGTAAGTGTAACTCCCACGGTAGATAAAATAAGTGTAACTTAGAGGTCAGTTTGTTATTAATTGATATGCTAATTAAGTATGTATGTGAATAAATATACCTCTACTCATGTTATAATCTTAATTAAACTTGAAATCGGTATACAAAATTACATTATATATTTCGGACTTGCGTCATCTTCAGACTGAAGTTTTCTGAAGATGACGCAAGTCGAGAAATATATTAATGTATTTTTTATACCGATTTCAAGTTTAATTAAGATATAGCATGATCAGAAGGTTATGTATTCACATACTTATATTCATCATAGCTCAAATATCCCATAGCTCGCCTACTAACGTATGCAATTACTTAAAAATACAAGTGCTTTGACCTGCAGCGCAGGAGCATTTATTATGTACCTGCCAACTGAATATTGCCCGCAATCAATACGAGATCCTGTTTTTCTCAAGCCCTTGTGT
>JAXIVJ010018129.1:5000-15000 GCA_036785665.1 Chirona hameri | reverse complement strand
ACCGTCAGAAGGCTGGAAAGAGCCGGCGGGCGCGGCACTCGGACTGATCGCTGCAGCAGAGTCTCCTACAAGAGAGCCATCTGATGTCGAGCTGCTGTTGGCCATGTAGTGATGTGTGGAGTCCAACCGACTTCATCGGCAAGTCCAGTTTCCGAGGACTAGTACGTGCTGCGACGAGTTAATAGCCAGGTGGGGCTACAACAAGTCAATGTAGCCAGTTGGTGCTAGCATGGGCTCCAGCTAATGCTGTGAGACGCAAACAGTGATTGGAGTGGGAGGTGAGAGTGTACTCAGTGATGTATATGTATCCAGTGAGATGGAATATGTATCCATTTGTTGGGACCCGCCCCGACAGTGGAAGCTATACTCACCCGGGTGGTAGGAGCGGTTCCTAGTGATTAAAGTTGTACCCAGTGTGGGAAACACACCCAGTGATGAAGCACATCCAGTTATGAGACTGTAGGCACCTATTGATGGGGTGTGTACCCAGTGATGAAATAGCGACTCAGAGATGGAGACACTCCCCTGGTAGAGGTTGTACCCTGCCGAGGTGAAGGGCAGCCTGTCCGGTGTACGTGTGCTGTGCTGTGCCCCCGTGTGCATTGATGTGCATCCCTGTACGAGGCTTGCTTCAGTGTGCAAGCAGCTGGGTCGAAAGTGGCTGTGCTATCACTTCGTCCAATGTCCAAATCTGCCGCCTGCTCCCAATGCATATGTGTATATGTACATACGTATTAGCATACGTATTGAGTTGTGTGTGCTAGGTAGTATCATACGTATTGTGTATGTTATTTATGTGTATGAGGAGTTTGTGTATGTTCCAGTACCACGACGAAGACAGGTTAGGAAACACGGTTTATCAGGATTGTTGTGGCCCACTTTACACGGCAGGATCTATTCTCTCTAGCTGCGGGGTCTCCTCTCTCCTCTCTCCAGGTATCCTCTCTCCAGGTCTCCTCTCTCCAGGTCTCCTCTCTCCAGATCTCCTCTCTCCAGATCTCCTCTGTCCAGATCTCCTCTGTCCAGATCTCCTCTCTCCAGGTCTCCTCTGTCCAGATCTCCTCTGTCCAGATCTCCTCTCTCCAGGTCTCCTCTCTCCAGGTCTCCTCTCTCCAGATCTCCTCTCTCCAGATCTCTCTCCAGATCTCCTCTCTCCAGATCTCCTCTCTCCAGATCTCCTCTCTCCAGATCTCCTCTCTCCAGATCTCCTCTCTCCAGATCTCCTCTCTCCAGATCTCCTCTCTCCAGATCTCCTCTCTCCAGATTTCCTCTCTCCAGATTTCCTCTCTCCAGATCTCCTCTGTCCAAATCTCCTCTGTCCAAATCTCCTCTGTCCAGATCTCCTCTCTCCAGATCTCCTCTCTCCAGATCTCCTCTCTCCAGATCTCCTCTCTCCAGATCTCCTCTCTCCAGATCTCCTCTCTCCAGACCTCCTCTGTCCAGATCTCCTCTCTCCAGATCTCCTCTCTCCAGATCTCCTCTCTCCAGATCTCCTCTCTCCAGATCTCCTCTCTCCAGATCTCCTCTCTCCAGATCTCCTCTGTCCAGGTCTCCTCTCTCCAGATCTCCTCTCTCCAGATCTCCTCTCTCCAGATCTCCTCTCTCCATGTCTCCTCTGTCCAGGTATCCTCTCTCCAGATCCCCTCTCTCCAGATCTCCTCTCTCCAGATCTCCTCTCTCCAGATCTCCTCTGTCCAGATCTCCTCTGTCCAGGTCTCCTCTCTCCAGATCTCCTCTCTCCAGATCTCTCTCCAGATCTCCTCTCTCTAGATCTCCTCTCTCCATGTCTCCTCTGTCCAGGTCTCCTCTCTCCAGATCTCCTCTCTCCAGATCCCCTCTCTGCAGATCTCCTCTCTCCAGATCTCCTCTCTCCAGATCTCCTCTCTCCATGTCTCCTCTCTCCAGATCTCCTCTCTCCAGATCCCCTCTCTCCAGATCTCCTCTCTCCAGATATCCTCTCTCCAGATCTCCTCTGTCCAGGTCTCCTCTCTCCAGATCTCCTCTCTCCAGATCTCCTCTCTCCAGATCTCCTCTCTCCAGATCTCCTTTCTCCATGTCTCCTCTGTCCAGGTCTCCTCTCTCCATGTCTCCTCTCTCCAGATCTCCTCTCTCCAGATCTCCTCTCTCCAGATCTCCTCTCTCCAGATCTCCTCTCTCCAGATCTCCTCTCTCCAGATCTCCTCTCTCCAGATCTCCTCTGTCCAGATCTCCTCTGTCCAGATCTCCTCTGTCCAGGTCTCCTCTCTCCAGATCTCCTCTCTCCAGATCTCCTCTCTCCAGATCTCCTCTCTCCATGTCTCCTCTGTCCAGGTCTCCTCTCTCCAGATCTCCTCTCTCCAGATCTCCTCTCTCCAGATCTCCTCTCTCCAGATCTCCTCTGTCCAGATCTCCTCTGTCCAGGTCTCCTCTCTCCAGATCTCCTCTCTCCAGATCTCCTCTCTCCAGATCTCCTCTCTCCAGATCTCCTCTCTCCATGTCTCCTCTGTCCAGGTCTCCTCTCTCCAGATCTCCTCTCCCCAGATCTCCTCTCTCCAGATCTCCTCTCTCCAGATCTCCTCTCTCCAGATATCCCCTGTCCAGATCTCCTCTGTCCAGGTCTCCTCTCTCCAGATCTCCTCTCTCCAGATCTCCTCTCTCCAGATCTCCTCTCTCCAGATCTCCTCTGTCCAGATCTCCTCTGTCCAGATTTCCTCTCTCCAGATCTCCTCTCTCCAGATCTCATCTGTCCAGATCTCCTCTCTCCAGATCCCCTCTCTCCAGATCTCCTCTCTCCAGATCTCCTCTGTCCAGATCTCCTCTGTCCAGGTCTCCTCTCTCCAGATCTCCTCTCTCCAGATCTCCTCTCTCCATGTCTCCTCTGTCAAGGTCTCCTCTCTCCAGATCTCCTCTCTCCAGATCTCCTCTCTCCAGATCTCCTCTCTCCAGGTTTCCTCTCTCCAGATCTCCTCTGTCCAGATCTCCTCTGTCCAGATCTCCTCTCTCCAGGTCTCCTCTCTCCAGATCTCCTCTCTCCAGATCTCCTCTCTCCAGGTCTCCTCTCTCCAGGTCTCCTCTCTCCAGGTCTCCTCTCTCCAGATCTCCTCTCTCCAGATCTCCTCTCTCCAGATCTCCTCTCTCCAGATCTCCTCTGTCCAGATCTCCTCTCTCCAGATCTTCTCTGTCCAGATCTCCTCTCTCCAGATCTCCTCTGTCCAGATCTCCTCTCTACAGATATCCTCTCTCCATGTCTCCTCTCTCCAGATCTCCTCTCTCCAGATATCCTCTGTCCAGATCTCCTCTGTCCAGATCTCCTCTCTCCAGATCCCCTCTCTCCAGATCTCCTCTGTCCAGATCTCCTCTCTCCAGATCTCCTCTCTCCAGATCTCCTCTCTCCAGATCTCCTCTGTCCAGATCTCCTCCCTCCAGATCTCCTCTCTCCATGTCTCCTCAGGCCTCCTCTCTCCAGGTCTTCTCTCTCCTACAGAGAGCCCCCTTCTTTCCAGCAGCTCAACTGCAGAGTAAACGAGGCTTGAGATGCCCCGAACGTGCAGTACCCATAGACAAATTAAACAGTTCAATACTGCAATGATCACATATGTGTTCTGAACACAGTGAGAGAGCCCAATGTTTGCTATTACCTCACTCTTGGACAGGGGACCATCACCGGGCTGGCCCCAGCAGGAGACTGGTGCCAATCCAATGGTGGGAGGGTAGCACAGTATTAACGCTACCATTAAGGTGACAGCTATTGCAGGGCAAGCCTATATCAAAATATCTCTAGGTGTTTTCCAATGTGCCATTTGGCAATGGGCGATTTGGAGTGAGAAGTGGCGTATCATTTCGGGACGATAACAACACAACGTGTACCATTGCGAGAGCAGGTACATAATCGTGCTTATTTTCATTTCAGGACGATAACAACACAACGTGTACCATTGCGAGAGCAGGTACATAATCGTGCTTATTTTCATTTCAGGACGATAACAACACAACGTGTACCATTGCGAGAGCAGGTACATAATCGTGCTTATTTTCGGATAACAACACAACGTGTACCATTGCGAGAGCAGGTACATAATCGTGCTTATTTTCGGATAACAACACAACGTGTACCATTGCGAGAGCAGGTACATAATCGTGCTTATTTTCGGATAACAACACAACGTGTACCATTGCGAGAGCAGGTACATAATCGTGCTTATTTTCGGATAACAACACAACGTGTACCATTGCGAGAGCAGGTACATAATCGTGCTTATCGTGCTTGCTAATCGTGCTTATTATCAAATGACATTATGACAGTGATTAGTGACAGGCAATGAGTGAAAAGCTTGGCAGCTGAGTGAAGTCATATATCTGTGTCATAAACCCAGGGGCGTAGGAACTATGTTCAAGTTGGGGGGGGAGGGGGCAGGAGGCATTCTGAAGTCGATTCTTTCCATGCAACGCCCATGGGCGTAATGTTAAAATCACAAATGGGGGGGGGGGCTGCCCCCCCTGCCCCCCCCCCCCCCCCCCCCTGCCCCCCCCCTGTTCCTACGCCTATGCATAAACCCTCGTCTCTTTGTTTTGATTTATAATCGGTTTTCAATGTTTATTTAGGTAGGTAAAATTTACTTCCATGCTCTGATTGATCGATTGGACTCGGCTAGTTACGGCTAGTTATCGTGTACTCATATTAGATGGAAGGTATGGCAAGGGATTTACAAAAATGCTGAACGCATCATTGGCTGACGGACAAGTACTGCTCTTTTGAATAAAATTCGCAGTGCCTCAAAAGCAGTCATTTTATCGGCGTGAAATTGTGTGGACTTTGTTTGTCTCGCATGATTAATACGTGCACTGCACCAAAATGAAGAATTTCGGCCAGAATATTTTGCTGTAGTCAACAATGATGACAATGAATCGAGTTCGCTGGTTACCAAGCGGGCGCGAAGCGGCCGTGAGGTTTCTCGTCAACCTACTAGGCAAATGTACATTTGACCCGGTCCGACACGGCCATACAGACGCTTTTCGGAAGCTAATAACTTTGCAACCACTGCTACGATTGAGATCGGGTTTTCACCATTGGATAGGACCATCAAATCAATGTTGATTTTGGTATGGTGCGTTCTGATAGGGGTGGTACCACAGCGCGTGGCACACGCAAACGTCGAAATGAACAAAAATCATTCTTGATCAAAAATGGCATTATTAATCTAAGCATTTGTTTTGTAACGCTGAAGCATGCAGCGCTCAGGACGTACTCCCTTTTGGCGGATTCGAGAAAGGAGATCATGAACAATTTAATAAAACTTAATTTTTATGTTGGCATTCATAGAGGTCTGGCAATTTTTATGGAGGACTAAAAGGTCTATGTGCTACTACTACGTGTACTCTCGCACCGTTTCATATCTTAAACCTGTTTTAGCTTTACCAGAGCGCGCCCGCTCGGTCATCGCCCAAAAAGGCGTTTTACTGGTATTATCAACCATTTCTTAAATAACGTTTTCCCACAATGCTCATTGCACAGCCAAAGGGTGGCAAAAGATAGAAATTGGAATGGGCCACAAAACTGCTGTCTGGTACCTACTTCCAAATATCTTTATGTTTACCGCAAATCTAAATAAATAATAAAAGTTTTCATTAAAAACAAACATATTGTCCAAGGTGTTACCGGCGGCAAATAGTGAAATGCCACATATGGATAATACCATATTCAAAGTTTCCACGTGTGATGTGAAAACATCTGTTGAATTTCGATTCGATGAGTATATGTAATCGTTTTCGTTTTTGCAGAATACTCGGAATGGAAATTCGATACAAGTTGTCCTGCGGTGTATTCAAGTGCACACTGCACAGTGAGTCAATGCAACAATTGTTGGCAGAGTAAACCCTATCGCAAAAGTGATTTCCACGGGACCTATATTTGCTTTGTACAATTGGATGACGGACCGTTTTAACTAGGACTGAAGCTCCAGTAATGCCAACGAAAACCAAATACATCCAGCAACGGTTGACTAAACAAAAACTGCGACAAACTCGGCGCGTGTTGTTGCACCTGCTACCGGTGAAAATGCGGTGCATACGTCGCCGCTGATAGCTGTACTGTCCTATCACGGCGCATTGGCATCCGTTGCTGGTGTGCACCTATGGAGTATGTAGGTGTGATCCTCATATGTGGCGGCGATGACAACAGCTGACGAGAACCTTGATGGTGTGTAAACAGGCCTGTTTGAGCTGAATCGCATATCGTAATGGTAGCTTACTGTGTGCGTTTGTGGTGATCGACAAAAATACATGTCCTTAGTTATGTACTATGTAGTCGACGGGTTCTATGTATCAGCGGTGTAAGAACTGGTATAATGATCCTAATTGTCCCAGCGGCCTTGAACGGCACCTACATGAGACGAGCTACCCAATGGCTGATGTGCAGCCAGATGGAAAATGGCCGTCATTAGGCTCCCCTGAGCATGCTGCACCGAATTTTACGGTAATAAGATCTGAGCTACGCCGCCTTTCATGTCCAGCCACGCACACAACCGTTACAACTTGTCTGCAGCGTTTGGTACCTTTGAGTGAAATCGCGCGATAGCGACAGGAAAATGATTGTGTTTAGCAAATAGCGCTATTAGCGCTATCGTACGAAATTGCCACCACATGCGGAACTTTATATACTTGTGGGGTTGTAGCTACAACTGCATCCTCAAAAACTACAACCCCAATCATGAATATTACAACCCCAACATTGCCAGTGAATGCCTACCCAAGTAAATAAATACTGTAAAACAGTACGCAAAACCAAAGGATTTTTCACCAAAGGATTTTTCAATAACAATCATAACAAAACAATTAATAAATATATGAACACAGAAAAGGACAAACTTTAAAATGTTAGTAAAGTTTGTCATAAAAATAACATTTCAAATCTAACAATAGGTAGTACAACATGTTATCCCAAAATTACTGAGAAATACTATGTAGGTACCCAGGGGTGTAGGGTCATATTCAGTTGGGTCATAAACACTAGAACAACACTGCTTACTGACAAACGGGTAACATCTTTGTCAATTTCAGACACCCACAAAATGGCAATCTATAGGTGTTAACATTAAAACATGAGCAAAACAAGATTGAGTGTAGCATATTTTACATTGGGCTTAGTTCTGGATAGGTCACACATTAACATTAGAATGTACCCTTACGCAGTTGGCAAAAGTTATATTACATTTTGAGCTAAAATATGTTTGTGAAATTGACACTTAATGAAGAACTTGAACAATATTATAAATATTTTGGTGTGTGAAAGACGAGAAGGCATACCAATCATCCTGAGCTGGAAAAAGACCACAAATAATCATAGACCCAAATCAAATGAGTTTAAATTTAGGATTACGACAACCTTCAATTTTTAGCCAGACAAACATTATTTTCACAAGATATACCTGGTCATGGTGTTGAAAAGTAGAGGGCCACATCAGTGAAAGTCATTTTAAAAGAGAATAGCCTAATCCAACATCAATCAAACAAAAACGCATGTGAAAACAGCATAAATATTTAAAGCAATATACAAGGGCAAAATAAATGTACATATTTGACATAGCTGCGTCATATTTGTCTCTTTTATTAAGCTACGTCAAATTAGCAGTATAGTAATATTGCCCAGTAGTATCAATCTATAATTTTGAGGCACGTAGCCTCAGAATGTCCTGACACTTGGCAGGTACGTCCACCTTGCCACGCTGAACACGAAAAACGTAAAATTAGTCTGGAACGCGGAATACTTTCAGAGTTATACCGTTTTAGAGATCTACAGTTTTGAGTCCCGTCGCCTCAGAATCGCCTGAAACTTGGCAGGTAGGCCCTCCTTGCCACGCTGAACACGAAAAACGTAAGATTAGCCTGGAACACGGGCTAATTTCAGAGTTATACATTTTTTAAGTTTTGAATGTCTGTCTTCCTTTATTTGAAACGACTGCGCAAGAATTGGAAGCTTTCCGCGTCAAGTTAGCGGCCGTGGACTGACAACTGAATATTCAACTGACAGACATTCAAAACTTAAAACCGTATAACTTTAAAAGTCCGTATTCCAGGATAATTTTACGTTTTTCGTGTTTAGCGTGGCAAGGAGAACCTACCTGTCAAGTGTCAGGCAATTCTGAGGCGACGGGCCTCAAAATTATAGATTGGGCAATATCAATCAGCTGCTAATTTTACATTAGTCTTTTATTATTCCTAAAAGGCAGGGTATTAACCCTCGCCCTACGGGGGGGGTGGGGCCTGTCAGCCCCCCCCCCCCCGATGTTTATCTTGAATAACTTTTTACACATGCAATGCATCTTGCTGACATTTTTGGTAGTTGAGTTTACAACAATTATACGTAGGCTGTAAAACTTAAATTGAAATTGGTTGAGTAGTTTGGGAGATAATTATGTTTTGATGACGTCATGTTGGTAAACAAAATTGAGAAATATTTGCAAAATCGCAGAAAACAGAGTTTTGAAACAAATTGCAAACGCAATTAACCAAAGATACAAAATGGCATTCTCTTTAAAATGGTGATCTCGGATTTTACAAATTTGGGGTTTTTGACCCCTAATTTTTTTTCTTAAATCCCCACAAAATCAAAATTTTCAAAGATATTAGAAAAACCGGAATATCTGTGAGAGTACTGAGTATGAAAAATACCCATGCTAAATTTCAAAGCAATATCTTCATTTTCGACTGAGTGGTGGCTCTCTAAGTGTATGAAACTGATGACGTCATTTTTTTAAATAACGTTTTTTTACATTTTTTTGACAAGATACGAACAAATAATTACCTTTTTTGTATTTCTGAGCCAAAACTGGTCTAGGAACATGCCTTTTATTTACATTTATCAATGTCTAATTTTTATGTTTTCTGCAGAGCAAAATCTCTGTTCTGGACGTGGTAAATCTGAGGTCATTCACTTGACCTGGAAGGTCACCCGTTGACCTGAAACCTAAAAATCGCAAACTGTTAGATTCCTCTCATGACAGGCAACATGCTGGCTCTTACCGTATTGCTCTAAGTTGCTTGGTTTGGAAGTTAACAGGGGGCCCTGTCAGCCCCCCCCCCCCCCACCCGTAGGGTGAAGGTGAAAAAGATCCCGTAGGGCGAGGGTTAATCAATCGCCGAAATTACCACTTTCTCATTGACTTCCATGTTAATGCATCACCATTTATTTCTCAAGCTTTTATCCTAACCTTACCTAACCTCACCTCACCTCACCTCACCTCACCTCACCTCACCTCACCTCACCTCACCTCACCTCACCTCACCTCACCTCACCTCACCTCACCTCACCTCACCTCACCTCACCTAACCTAACCTAACCCTTGGAGCCAGTTTACATATTTTTAAAGAAGTCCATCGGCCGAAGCCCAGAATCCTCAATATGTTGTGACGTTTCGGTGATTTTAAGTCATTTACGGTGATAAAGTTAGTAATTTCGGTGATGGGATTAATTTATTGCCTTACTAAAATAATGTTGTTTGGTTCTCGCCTAATTTGTTTGCCTTGTACATGGGTGGAGAATCCTATAGGGTAGCCCCGGCTGCGGCCGGGGCAACTTCAAAGTTTCCCCGGCGGGCCGGGGCAGCCACTTTTGAGAGACCTTTTTTGCAAGACCTTAGTTATTATTTAAAAAGAATACAGAAACGCAAATATAATCCCAGCATAAAAATGCATACTTGGTACGACTATCTGTGAAAAATATGGGTAAAATTGGGCTTTCGGTGCGCTTTCGAAATGGGGGGTGGGGGGGGGGGGGGGGTAGTCAAGGGAGGCTGAGCCTTGCCAATTTGTCTTAGTGAACACCTCGGGCAGGTCAGAAAACTTGTATTTTCGGGGGAGGCACAGTTGGGGTCGTTATCTCCGGTCTAAAGGAGGCATATTGTCCGATCTAAAGGGGTGCCGCCGGCACTCACGACTCAAGGGGCGCCACCTACACTCGAGAGTGGCACCTTCGGTGTCCAGACGCCAAGGAGAGGCGCCCTCAATCGTGATTCCCCCGCATGTC
>JAXIVJ010018128.1:0-24191 GCA_036785665.1 Chirona hameri | reverse complement strand
ATATCTATATCTATATCTATATATATATATCTATATCTATATCTATATCTATATCTATATCTATATCTATATCTATATCTATATCTATATCTATATCTATATCTATATCTATATCTATATATATATATCTATATATATATATATATATATATATATATATATATATATATATATATATATATATATATATATATATATATATTCTTTCAACATAGGGTAATACACTTTCACATTCCCTGCTATTTTGTCGCGTCTAAACTGTATGATAAATTGTCATGGTCATTGACCTAGGAAAGGCACTTGACAAAACATCAAGAAGTTACAAAACAAATGATAAGACTAAGCACTCGCTAAGTCTGTGGATGTATCTTCAACTATAAAATTGCATTGGTGCGCAGATACCACGTTCAACAGGTGAAACACAGGTGGGACATTTAACCCTCGCCCGTGCAGCGTCCGATCAGTGCGTGATCGTGCAGGGGGGGGGGGGGGGTACCACCCCCTAGCGTTTCGCCCCTAATTGAGCTAGAGCTTCGATTAAACAACGAGCGTGTTGCTTGTCACGAGAGGAAGCCATTGACTTCCGATATTAAGGTCCTAGGTCATTAGATGACCTCTGAGGTCATGTCAATGATCCACAAGTCAACCAAATTGTAAATGCGTATAAACTGAATTTAATCGAGCTAGAATCGCGAATGAGCATATAATTATGCTAAATTAGTGCCAAAATTGAAATCAGCGTCACACAATGTCCTAGAAACTGCCAAATTCCAAAAAGGTCATGTCAGGTCATTTGAGGTCAGTGACCTCGGTTGACCTGTAGAGGCGCATGACCCCAGTGGTACAGATAACCAGGGCTGCAGAGTAGACATAATTTTAGCAACTCCGACTCCGACTCCGGCCTGAAAAAAAGTCGACTCCGACTCCGACTCCGACTTCAACTCCGACTCCGGCCTATATCCGTTCTCCAATTGTATGCTAAGCAATATCTGCAATGCCATCTATTTTTTCCGCTTGCTTTTATTCTTAACAGTATGGAGAACAATGCTATGCCGCCCGAGCACGGGCGTGCCGGCTGCGCTCGCCTGCAGGCGGCGGAAAAATGAAGATAAGAACGTGAGACCGGCACCACTGTGTATGTCTCGTCGAGACGCGTCCGACATTGCTCGGCACGACATACCTGGTTCATCACATGACCTTAAATTACCTTGACCTGAGGTCAAATGTTGAATTTGACTTAGGTAACCTGGTCACCATGGTATGATTCGAATCTCCTTCACGAAACGAGCACGATGATATTCAAATGGGCGCCGTCTGACCGTAAGAGTCGGTGCGTCCAAAGCCCCAATCATCACCAGATGACGTAAAAATGATTGCCCTATCTTCAGCAGGCGCAAATCTACCGCTAGTTGAGTAAACTTTCCACTCGATCAATTTTCCACTCATTTTCTTTCCAAAGGGATGTAAAGTAAATGTCCCACGACTATTCTACCGACCGAAGTAATCGCCATTGGCCAAAAATTCGACTCCGACTCCGGGCCGGAGTTGAAGTCGGTAAGATTTTAGCGACTCCGACTCCAACTCCGACTCCGGCAAAAACTGTCGACTCCGACCGACTCCGACTCCGACTTCGACTCCGACTCCGCAGCCCTGATATAACTATGTAAAATGGATCCCATATTTGAAATCAGCGTCACAAAATGTCCTAGAAACTACCAGAAGCCAAAAAAGTAATATGAGGTCATCGGAGGACCTCTGAAAATGTCAATTGAGGTCACAATCTCAATGGAAACCACAACTGTCACCTGAAAACACCTGTGCATATGCTCCTGAACAACAAACACTCAGAAACTGCACAATGTACAATGATAATACTATGGGACGCCAGTTAAGCCTGACATGACCTTGAAAAATAGGGTATAGGTCACGGGTCATGGGACCTACAAGTTATGAAAATTCAGAATATGTGTTAAATGGTTAAAAAATAGGATACTGAAAGTTTCATCGCAATCGGTTGATATTTACGCGAGTTATTCCCGAAAAAACCGAAGGGGGGGGGGGGGCATCCACCCCCCCCCCCCTCTGCACTGACGAGGGTTAACACATTATCAGAGGGTAATTCGTCAACTCAATCCTGATACAAAATAATTAAATCATGATGTAACCGGTGCCGTCTGGCGGTGGCAACGGTTAGCCATGAGACTAATAGATGGCGCTCGTGCTCGTGCTCATGTTCGTGCCAGTGCTCGTGCTGACACGTTGGACAGACTAAGATATGGCGCTTGTGATTACCACATTCAATAGACTACAAGATGACACTCGGGACTGAAACTCTGAACAGAATGTGGCAGACCCAAGGCCGTGTCCGCAGAGAGTAAGTAATTAAAATGATTTGGAATGTTGTTTATTTATGACCATGTTCCGATCGCGAATCAACGAACGTGCGTTTGCGTGTGTTCCTACTGATCTTGAACTGTTATTTGTTGTCAGGTTTTACGTAAATATAACGGCACCATGAAAAGGCAGCTTCTGGCAGCTTCTGCTTAGTTATATAAACGAGCCGTAGTAATTTAATGGCTGCTACACATGAAATAATACACTCCATGAAAGACTATTCTGAGCCTCGAACTCATGCATCCTACTTCACCTTAGTTGTAAAGTGTGGAAATGCATGAAGTTATTTGAAAGAACTGCTTTGCGCATATTTTGCAAAGAAAAGTGTAGGCAGCATATGTCTGATTGAAGCACATACGCTCGTTGGATTTATGATTCCAAAGTATGCAAGAATTATAGTGACGAACATTTATATTCGCTTATGCACTTTTTCTACTCTATCACTCTTTCTACTAATTGAAAGAGGGAAATATATCCATCCATACACCTCGTTTCAGCACTACCCATTACACAGCCTTTCCTAAACTAGATACCTCCAGCTGAATCCTTCATTCGGCGAAGAGCCGTCTCGGCGCAGCGCCGGCCTCGGGGGCATTCTGCTTTCCGATCAGGTAAACACTCGGTCAACCAATCTGCCGACAGGCGGCCGTTTTTGCGTCCGAACAAAACCCGCGGGAATCACTTGTTTTTAGCACCAGATAATTCTTGCCGGTGGTCTCTCTCGGCCAGCCGGCGATGGGCTATTCTCCTGGACCCCTCGCTGTACGGAAGAGAAGTTTTACGACGGCCATTGTGCGCTGCGTCCGCGACCGAACTACCGATTGGAAACAGCCGGAAATAGGAAAAGATGGACTTGGTGTTTCTCTCTAATCTCTATCTACCTCTCTCCGTTTATCCTTCCTTACATCCCTCTGTCCCTCTGTCCCTCTGTCCCTCTGTCCCTCTGTCCCTCTGTCCCTCTGTCCCTCTGTCCCTCTGTCCCTCTGTCCCTCTGTCCCTCTGTCCCTCTGTCCCTCTGTCCCTCTGTCCCTCTATCTCTCTCTCTCTCCCTCTGTCCCTCTGTCCCTCTATCTCCCTCTCTCTCTCCCCCTATATCCCCCTCTCTCTCCTTCTCTCCTCCTCTCTCCCCCTCTATCTCGCTATCTCGCTATCTCGCTATCTCGCTCTCGCTCTCGCTCTCGCTCTCGCTCTCGCTCTCGCTCTCGCTCTCGCTCTGGGACGACATGAACGTCACATGTGGATATTATTTGCTGTAATAATTTGTTAAATGTAATATATTGTGCATAGCCTGGATCCAGAAAAACAACGTGGGGGCACCATGCGCGTAACGCTTTTTATCATCTTACTAATTTGAAGCTGGACATAATTTGAGGGAGGGTATCGCCTCCCATTTTGTGTACCTGAGTGCGCCTCTGCCAAAAAAAATATACAATCCCAGTATTTATGATGCATATTGCATTGAGAGGAAAAAAAATATGACGCATTTATTGCACCGCAAACTACGAAGGAAGTATGCGACACACAACCGCATTCGTAACACCCTCCCAAAAACAGGAGCCTGGCACTGCCTCTGCTGGACCGATTTTTTCTATCAAAATTTTGGCACAATACGCGCAATTCAACTTTGGGAGAAGTCACAAAGTTTCAAGAGGCTAGGCCTAACGGTTTAGAAGCGGCAAGTGAAAAAAACACCGGGGGCAGAATCTGCCCCCCGCAGGGAATAGGGTTAACCATTGATTTGGATATACAGAGAAGTATCTGTATCAATTCAGTGGGCTGAATGTTGAGTGGACGGGGTTAACCAGGCCTGGACTCCAGATCACGGGACTCTGACCAGGACTGTACTCCAGATACCGGATCTCAGATCCCAACCGCTGGGTCTGATGGAAGTGTAACATGAACACTGGTATTTACGCCGCGGACCGCCGCGGTCCACCGGGCCGTCCGCTGCTCCGCTGCTCCGCCGCTGCTCTGGCTCAGTGCCCCATCCGTCCCCGCTCCGCACCGCGCCGCTCCGGCCCGCTCCGCTCCATAAACAGAGTGCCGAGCCGAGCCGAGCCGAGCCGAGCCGAGCCGAGCCGAGCCGAGCCGAGCGAGCCGAGCCGAGAGCCGAGCCGAGCCGAGCCGAGCCGAGCCGAGCAGAGCAGAGCAGAGCCGAGCAGAGCCGAGCAGAGCCGAGCAGAGCCGAGCAGAGCCGAGCAGAGCCGAGCAGAGCCTGCGCCAGCAGTCTGCGTCTCTGGCCGCCGCCCCCGCCAGTGCCGCCGCCGCTGGAAGGCCGATACACTGCAGACCCGGCTGGCTGCAGCGGGCGCCGCGCCGCTCCGCTCCGGTCCCTGTCCGGCAGCGTGTCACAGCAATCGTCTGTGACGGCCAGCGGTCAGACCGGAGACCGGCGCCGCGCCGACCGCGCCGGCCGCGGGTTGCGGGTTGCGGGTCGCGGGTCGCAGGTCGCGGGTCGCGGGTCGCGGGTCGCGGGTCGCGGGTCGCGGGTCGCGGGTTGCGGGTTGCGGGTTGCGGGTTGCGGGTTGCGGGTTGCGGGTCGCGGGTCGCGGGTCGCAGTTGCAGCGGAGCAGTACGGCAGATGTCTGATCGGGGAGACGGGGGCGGACAGTCGCCCAGGTCTGATGATGTCAGCGCTTTCGGACGGCCTCCTTCTGTCGCTCGCAAGTCACGTGATTTAAAAACGGTTGCCTTATAATGGTGCACGTTTCAGATGTGTGTTAAAAAAGGCGAGTGTCAAATCTTATCTACGAAATTTTCGTTTAAGAACTACAGTTAATGCAAATGAACGTTTTCGTTCAGTCAGCGCGTTCGGAAAGCACTCGCTGACTGTACTCATTGATACAGTGCTGAAGGCGGCGCTGGGTTTTCCGCTGTATCTCGGCTGACCTCAGCACATACCTCGCGGAATGGGACCGACCCGAACCCGACCCTTGGCTGGCCTTGGCATCAGGAGCCTGGCCAGCGCTGCTGTGCCGTGCCGTGCCGAGCCGTGTCGTGCCGTGCCGTGCCGTGCCGTACCGTGCCGTACCGTGCCGTGCCGTGCAGTGCCGTGTCGTGCCGGCTCCGTGGTGACGTGTGCGTGGGGATGAACGGTCCGCCCGCCAGGCCCTGCCTCCTGTCCCTCACCGCAGCGGGCATGGCTTGCATCAGATGACACCTCCTCCCCTCCCCTCAGGACCCCCCCCCCCCACCCCCACCCCATCCCACCTCCACCGCCAGTCGCCGCGGTCACGTCACTGGCTGGCATCGTAAAAATATGACATAGGGGACACTCATCCCCCTCATGTCCCAGAGTTCATCAGCGTCCGTGTCGCAGGGGCGTGACAGAGGGGGGGGGGGGGCACTCGCTCGCTTCATGCTCCGCCACGATCCAACAGAGAATGAGCTCCAAGCACAGTCCTCTCTGACCACAGCGACTCATTCTGACCACTCATTCTGACCACTCATTCTGGCCACTCATCTGACCACTCTTTCTTACCACTCATTTTAACCACTCATTTTAACCACTCATTTAACCACTCATTCTGACCACTCATTCTGGCCACTCATCTGACCACTCATTCTGACCACTCATTCTGACCACTCATTCTGACCACTCATTATAACCACTCATTCTGACCACTCATTATGACCACTCATTTTGACCACTCATTATCACCACTCATTCTGACCACTCATTATAACCACTCATTCTGACCACTCATTATCACCACGCTTTCTGACCACTCATTATCACCACTCTTTCTGACCACTCATTATCACCACTCATTATCACCACTCATTATCACCACTCATTATCACCACTCATTATCACCACTCATTATCACCACTCATGCTGACCGCGGTCGGTCGCCGCCACGGCCGGCTCGACGAACCTTCCTGTTGTGGGATGACCGGCGACTCGCCTAGTGGGATGACCGGTGACCCGCCTAGTGGGGATGACCGGCGACTTGCTGCGAGACAAACAGTGTGCCTTGCCAAGATTGATATCTGTAAAATAAGCCTGGTAATTGCTAAGCTAACAGAAGAACCTTACAAATTATTATACTACAGAAAGGTTGCGATGCTTCAAAGTTTCTTTGGAATGTGCTTATCATTTATCAAATTGCGCTGATGACTAATGCATTTTTACATAGGGCAAAATAATAAGTGACATTTGAAGAAAACGTTTAATTATGTTCTTTGCAGGGGCGTAGCTTCTGCAAAGAACATCTGGGCACTCGCTCGCTTCATGCTCCGCCACGATCCAACAGAGAATGAGCTCCAAGCACAGTCCTCTCTGACCACAGCGACTCATTCTGACCACTCATTCTGACCACTCATTCTGGCCACTCATCTGACCACTCTTTCTTACCACTCATTTTAACCACTCATTTTAACCACTCATTTTAACCACTCATTCTGACCACTCATTCTGGCCACTCATCTGACCACTCATTCTGACCACTCATTCTGACCACTCATTCTGACCACTCATTATAACCACTCATTCTGACCACTCATTATGACCACTCATT
The DNA here is from genome assembly GCA_036785665.1 of Chirona hameri. Taxonomy (NCBI): domain Eukaryota; kingdom Metazoa; phylum Arthropoda; class Thecostraca; order Balanomorpha; family Balanidae; genus Chirona; species Chirona hameri. The sequence continues at coordinate 17,277 of JAXIVJ010018128.1, read as the reverse complement.
TTGACCACTCATTATCACCACTCATTCTGACCACTCATTATAACCACTCATTCTGACCACTCATTATCACCACGCTTTCTGACCACTCATTATCACCACTCTTTCTGACCACTCATTATCACCACTCATTATCACCACTCATTATCACCACTCATTATCACCACTCATTATCACCACTCATTATCACCACTCATGCTGACCGCGGTCGGTCGCCGCCACGGCCGGCTCGACGAACCTTCCTGTTGTGGGATGACCGGCGACTCGCCTAGTGGGATGACCGGTGACCCGCCTAGTGGGGATGACCGGCGACTTGCTGCGAGACAAACAGTGTGCCTTGCCAAGATTGATATCTGTAAAATAAGCCTGGTAATTGCTAAGCTAACAGAAGAACCTTACAAATTATTATACTACAGAAAGGTTGCGATGCTTCAAAGTTTCTTTGGAATGTGCTTATCATTTATCAAATTGCGCTGATGACTAATGCATTTTTACATAGGGCAAAATAATAAGTGACATTTGAAGAAAACGTTTAATTATGTTCTTTGCAGGGGCGTAGCTTCTGCAGAAAAGTCGAGGGGGCTGAGCTGGGGAAAATCGCTTAAGTACTAGTACACAAATACAAACACAAAATACATATTTCTACCCGGATTTGACCCACTTCCTCGTCCAAGTTGGGAGGGGGGGGGGGGCGAAGCCCCCTCAACTGAATAGGATCCTACACCCCTGGTTCTTTGGCCGTATTCTGGATTGACCGGCCAGGCACCGCATTTTTCATTAGGCTAAGTGATCAACAACCACGTGTCTTGAGTCTCATGACAGTAGTCTATCAACAAAAACGTGTCCTGAGTCTCATGAAACAAGTTAATAATGCAAAGCATGCCTTAAGCCTTAAGGGCACAAGGCCGCCCACTGTATCCATATAATATAATATCCATATAAGATGAGCGTATAAAATGTAAAATAATAGGCAAATATTAAATCACATAGGTCTATGTTGTCTTATATGACGTTTTGCCCATGTTTTAACTTTTCGGTAGAGGAGATTGACTGACATTTTTTTTTCTCTCTCGGAATATCAGTTAAAAAAATATATAATCCTTGTCTAATATTTTTTACTAGTTAAATTACATTTGCCGCATTCACGTTCAGTTCCATGGAAACACTTAGCCCTGCTTTTAACAAGAGTCTGGATTGTGATGATTTGATTAAGGCATGTGTGAGTGATAACTGTGAGAATTGAGATATACGTCACATTGTCCGCGTGTTGCGCTCTTACCATGGTTACGTTTCATTGCGCAAAAAAAGAACGCGCCAGCCGTGTCACTTATACCAATGTGTAGAAAGCTTTTAGCAATCTAACAACTTGGGGTATTTCGCTATGTAATGTCTTTAAGACTGTTTCTGGTAATTATTCTGTCCTTGAAGCCAACGCCGAAAAGAGTGATTTTGCCAGTAGGAGTCATCATGGACGACTGCCATAAGACTCAGGACTCGTTGTTGTTGATATGGACGACTGTCATGTGACTCAAGACACGTTGTTGTTGATATGGACGACTGTCATGAGACTCAAGACACGTTGTTGTTGATATAGACGACTGTCATGAGACTCAAGACACGTTGTTGTTGATATAGACGACTGTCATGTGACTCAAGACACGTTGTTGTTGATATGGACGACTGTCATGAGACTCAAGACACGTTGTTGTTGATATAGACGACTGTCATGAGACTCAAGACACGTTGTTGTTGATATGGACGACTGTCATGAGACTCAAGACACGTTGTTGTTGATATAGACGACTGTCATGAGACTCAAGACACGTTGTTGTTGATATAGACGACTGTCATGAGACTCAAGACACGTTGTTGTTGATATGGACGACTGTCATGAGACTCAAGACACGTTGTTGTTGATATGGACGACTGTCATGAGACTCAAGACACGTTGTTGTTGATATGGACGACTGTCATGAGACTCAAGACACGTTGTTGCTGATATAGACGACTGTCATGAGACTCAAGACACGTTGTTGTTGATATGGACGACTGTCATGAGACTCAAGACACGTTGTTGTTGATATGGACGACTGTCATGAGACTCAAGACACGTTGTTGTTGATATAGACGACTGTCATGAGACTCAGGACACGTTGTTGTTGATGGACGACTGTCATGATCAATCAGCGGCTGCACCAGCCAGGGTGCATTTTGCAAATGGTAATTTAAATTGCTTAAAAACGGTTAAGTTTTGGGAAAATGACCTTAATAATTTAGACATTTCAATAACGGCCAAAGATAATGGCTATCTCAGTTAAAAAACAATACAAAGGTGAATCATTCTCTTTAATGGAATATTAACAATTAAACCCTATTCCCTGCGGGGGCGGGCTGATTCTGCCCTCCAGTGGTTTTTCACTTGCCACTTCTAAACCGTTAAGCCTAGTGTCTTGAAACTTGGTGAATTTTCCTAACTTTTCATGGCGCGTGTTGTGTCAAAATTTGAAAAAATCGAGCCAGCAGAGGCGGTGCCAGGCTCCTGTTTTGGGGAGGGTGTTACGAATGTGGTTGTGCGGCGCATACTTCATTCGTAGTTTGCGGTGCAATAAATGCGTCAGAAACATTTTCAATGCAATATGTATCATACATACTGGGATTATACATGTTTGTTAGCAGAGGCGCACTCAGGTACAAAACATGGGAGGCAATATCATACCTTAAATTAGGTCCAACTTCAAATTAGTAAGATGATAAAAAGACTCGCAACTCGCATGGCGCCCCCACGTTGTTTTCCTGGATCCGCTTATGCGCAATATATTAAATTTAATAAATTACGGCAAGTAATGCCCACATGTGACGTTCATGTCGACCCAAACAATCACGAACAGCACAAATTTGTTATCAGAAAATGCCCCCATTCACATCCCCTGAATACGCCTATGATTTTTGGTTTGGTATTTATCTTTTGGTATATTGAATACCAGTACATTTGAAGCTCAAAAACGTTTAGGGCATGGAAATCGGTCAAACGACATGGCTGCAATGACTTTTAAAAAAATACCCAAATATTTCGTATTTTTACCCCCTGACCCCCATTTTTTTATCAAAACAAAAAATTTCGGGCCCTTAAAATAAATATGTTGTCATGACGAATCGAATGGCGTTTTCTCATCGAAATCGACCGAGCGGTTCTCGAGATCTCTGGGGTGGGGGGGGGGGGGGGAGGGGGGCAGAATCTGACTCCCGCAGGTTAACTTAATTTTGGCCGCCCGCAGGGAATATGGTTAAGCGGGCATACCGAGTACTGCCAAATTTCCTCGATTATGTAGCTCTCATAAATAGTCTGATAAGAAAGTGGGTTATATCCAGAGACAGGAGGAAAATAGAGCAGCCAAGTATGGACCCTGTTATAGGGTTCATTATTGATACAACTACGCGAGCTTCTCACCTGAGTAAAGTGTTACTGGTCAAAAAGACGAAAGACCACCACAACGTGTGGGAAAGGAGATGGGAGAATGAATTTCACGACGTAGATTGACCGGCTACGTATTCAGCCTTGACAGAAACCCCAATTCAGTACAGAGGTACTCGGTACAAAATCATCACTCGCATAATTGCTACAAACAACCTGTTAAAAAATAAATGAAGAAATCAGATATATGTGAACACTGCGAGCAGATAGAAGGTATCCAGCATCAATTTTGGTTTTGTACTAGAGCTCAGTGCCTCTGGAGCGAGTTTAAAAAAAATTGGCTTAAAAAGTGCTGTAATACAGATAATTTATTTAAAAAGAACTCCATCGATCTTTTCGTTGATAAGCATCCTCCAGGCGGACAAACTAAGTGAGAAATACAATCCGACGATGAATGCCGAATGGGAATATAGATGATTTCCACAATAAATGGGCTCCTCTGAATAATTTAGATACAAACTTTATAAGTTGATCAGCACCTGTTCTTAAACAGGAAGATATTCAATGAAAAAGTGATGGAAAAAAAGACGGGGTACCCGTGTGCCTGTGTAAATTTCGTGTTTGCGTCGCTGTCGTCCGTGGCCGGCGGGCCGCGCCGCTCTGGAATGTATTGTAATCGTGCTCGCTGAATTGCTCAGGTTTTGCCTCCGAGAAGCCGCTCACGGTTTTTGGCTGGATCCAGCTGACATCCAGCTGACATCCAGCTGGATCCGCCCACGGTTGTTGGCTGGATCCAGCTGACATCCAGCTGACATCCAGCTGGATCCGCTCACGGTTGTTGGCTGGATCCGGGTGACATCCAGCTGACATCCAGCTGGATCCGCTCACGGTTGTTGGCTGGATCCGGGTGACATCCAGCTGACATCCAGCTGGATCCGCTCACGGTTGTTGGCTGGATCCGGGTGACATCCAGCTGACATCCAGCTGGATCCGCTCACGGTTGTTGGCTGCATCCGGGTGACATCCAGCTGACATTCAGCTGGATCCGCTCACGGTTGTTGGCTGGATCCGGGTGACATCCGGGTGACATCCAGCTGGATCCGCTCACGATTGTTGGCTGGATCCGGGTGACATCCAGCTGACATCCAGCTGGATCCGCTCACGGTTGTTGGCTGGATCCGGGTGACATCCAGCTGACATCCAGCTGGATCAACTCACGGTTGTTGGCTAGATCCGGGTGACATCCAGCTGACATCCAGCTGGATCCACTCACGGTTGTTGGCTGGATCCAGCTGACATCCAGCTGGATCCGCTCACGGTTGTTGGCTGGATCCAGCTGACATCCAGCTGGATCCGCTCACGGTTGTTGGCTGGATCCAGCTGACATCCAGCTGGATCCGCTCACGGTTGTTGGCTGGATCCAGCTGACATCCAGCTGGATCCGCTCACGGTTGTTGGCTGGATCCAGCTGACATCCAGCTGGATCCGCTCACGGTTGTTGGCTGGATCCAGCTGACATCCAGCTGGATCCGCTCACGGTTGTTGGCTGGATCCAGCTGACATCCAGCTGGATCCGCTCACGGTTGTTGGCTGGATCCAGCTGACATCCAGCTGGATCCGCTCACGGTTGTTGGCTGGATCCAGCTGACATCCAGCTGGATCCGCTCACGGTTGTTGGCTGGATCCGGGTGACATCCAGCTGACATCCAGCTGGATCCGCTCACGGTTGTTGGCTGGATCCAGCTGACATCCAGCTGGATCCGCTCACGGTTGTTGGCTGGATCCAGCTGACATCCAGCTGGATCCGCTCACGGTTGTTGGCTGGATCCAGCTGACATCCAGCTGGATCCGCTCACGGTTGTTGGCTGGATCCAGCTGACATCCAGCTGGATCCGCTCACGGTTGTTGGCTGGATCCGGGTGACATCCAGCTGACATCCAGCTGGATCCGCTCACGGTTGTTGGCTGGATCCAGCTGACATCCAGCTGGATCCGCTCACGGTTGTTGGCTGGATCCAGCTGACATCCAGCTGGATCCGCTCACGGTTGTTGGCTGGATCCAGCTGACATCCAGCTGGATCCGCTCACGTTTGTTGGCTGGATCCAGCTGACATCCAGCTGGATCCGCTCACGGTTGTTGGCTGGATCCAGCTGACATCCAGCTGGATCCGCTCACGGTTGTTGGCTGGATCCGGGTGACATCCAGCTGACATCCAGCTGGATCCGCTCACGGTTGTTGGCTGGATCCAGCTGACATCCAGCTGGATCCGCTCACGGTTGTTGGCTGGATCCAGCTGACATCCAGCTGGATCCGCTCACGGTTGTTGGCTGGATCCAGCTGACATCCAGCTGGATCCGCTCACGGTTGTTGGCTGGATCCAGCTGACATCCAGCTGGATCCGCTCACGGTTGTTGGCTGGATCCAGCTGACATCCAGCTGGATCCGCTTACGGTTGTTGGCTGGATCCAGCTGACATCCAGCTGGATCCACTCACGGTTGTTGGCTGGATCCAGCTGACATCCAGCTGGACCCGCTCACGGTTGTTGGCTGGATCCAGCTGACATCCAGCTGGATCCGCTCACGGTTGTTGGCTGGATCCAGCTGACATCCAGCTGGATCCGCTCACGGTTGTTGGCTGGATCCAGCTGACATCCAGCTGGATCCGCTCACGGTTGTTGGCTGGATCCAGCTGACATCCAGCTGGATCCGCTCACGGTTGTTGGCTGGATCCAGCTGACATCCAGCTGGATCCGCTCACGGTTGTTGGCTGGATCCGGGTGACATCCAGCTGGATCCGCTCACGGTTGTTGGCTGGATCCAGCTGACATCCAGCTGGATCCGCTCACGATTGTTGGCTGGATTCAGCTGACATCCAGCTGGATCCGCTCACGGTTGTTGGCTGGATCCAGCTGACATCCAGCTGGATCCGCTCACGGTTGTTGGCTGGATCCGGGTGACATCCAGCTGACATCCAGCTGGATTCGCTCACGGTTGTTGGCTGGATCCAGCTGACATCCAGCTGGATCCGCTCACGGTTGTTGGCTGGATCCAGCTGACATCCAGCTGGATCCGCTCACGGTTGTTGGCTGGATCCAGCTGACATCCAGCTGGATCCGCTCACGGTTGTTGGCTGGATCCAGCTGACATCCAGCTGGATCCGCTCACGGTTGTTGGCTGGATCCAGCTGACATCCAGCTGGATCCGCTCACGGTTGTTGGCTGGATCCAGCTGACATCCAGCTGGATCCGCTCACGGTTGTTGGCTGGATCCGGGTGACATCCAGCTGGATCCGCTCACGGTTGTTGGCTGGATCCAGCTGACATCCAGCTGGATCCGCTCACGGTTGTTGACTGGATCCGGGTGACCCAGATAACGCAGTGTCTGCCGTATTGGTGGGAACGTGTTGATGACATGTCCTAAGCGTCAGTGGCGGTGACACATGTCTGATGTCACATCACACTGTGGCGCCTGTGTGGCGCCGCGTTGTCTTTCTCTGTGCGGAGCAGCAGTGAGCATACCCGCGCTGCGTGCAGGGGTGTTCACTGTTCAGAGCGCGGTCGAGTGAAATATGTTTGACCGGGGCATGTGGTATTTGGTATGGGATGTGGTATTTGTTATGGGATGTGGTATTTGGTATGGCATGTGGTATTTGGTATGGGATGTGGTATTTGGTATGGGATGTGGTATTTGGTATGGGATGTGGCAATTGGTATGGGATGTGATATTTGGTATGGCATGTGGTATTTGGTATGGGATGTGGTATTTGGTATGGGATGTGGTATTTGGTATGGAATGTGGTATTCGGTATGGAATGTGGTATTTGGTATGGGATGTAATATATGGCGCGCGACGTATGCGCGAACCGCGAGAAGTGTACATCAGATCTGCACCATATGGGTATGATGAGTTATGTTAAAATACACCTGCACCGGCGGGAGCCGGATACAGTGAAAAGAAGTATCTCCTCCCCTCTACCTGAAGCATTCTTTGACTCTGCTTCATTTAATTCCTTAGTTTACTTAGTTTTCATACTCAATAATTAATTAAGAACCAGGGGAAGCAAAGTACATCACCTTCTATAAACAAAACAAAAAAACACTACACATTAAAAGTTTGCGCTACCCGACGACCCTCTTCATGCAATGTCTTCTCGTGCTCTTGCGATCTTTCATCAAGACGTTCATCAGACGAATGAATGTAACCTGAGGAGTATCCTTTCTTCCGGGAGGTCCCCACTCTCGAGCGGCACCAAAACAGCTTGTTAGACGAAGCACTTGAGCCGCCCGCTCGCCCCTGTATTTGTTTATGGCGTCTCGGGACGAATTTCCACGCCTCTATCGCCAACACATCAACTTGATGTTTAATGAAATCCTAAGTATCTGGAGCATCTAAGAACGACTTTCAAATTACGATCAGAATCACTTACGAGGCGCCTGTTGAATATGCATGGGGCCGGTGTTGCGACAGCGCGGTGCACTGAGGCAGTGGAGGGACAGAGGGGAGTGTTGATGCCACCAGAGATGCCGAGCACAAGGCTGTTCACTGGAAGACGCACGGATTAACGGCGCAGTAGGTACGTCTCAAATCCGAGTGCCCAAGAAGTTAATTTGACTACTTTGCAACAGGTTTGAGTGATTCCATGCAATGCAGCGAAACTTTCAAGGAACAACAGTACTCTTTAATTTATTTTCGCAGTACTTGCCTTCATTTACCTGCTTTATCTACTAACCAAACTAAGCAACTTTACTAATAACGTATCATATGGCTACTAGCCATAATAGTAATATAACTATCCAATTATATCTGAACAAAACAACCAAAAGGACATTATTATTCCTATTAGCAGGAGTAACACTCCTATTCCAATGATCAACGAGTCAGCCCACATCTCCACGGCCACCCCTGATGCCTGATATGGTTATCTCCTGAACCCGGAGCCGACAGTAGCACACCATGTCCCCAGCACTGCCACCCTGATCCCTGACGCCGCCGTCGGGCCGCGGCGCCCGTTAGTGTCGTCATAAACTGCTGCGGCGGGCCGTATCCGGCCGCCGGGCCGTCCTGCCGTCCGGCCCCGCCTGCCGACGGCCCGCCGCCCGACCGTATTGTTTATATCGGCCCATAAATACCTCTACGAGCAGGTCAGCCGGCCGCCCTGATTGGGCCGCCGGCTGGTTATGGAGGCGGCCTGGTGAGCCGCCCGTGCCCCGACGGTCCCCTCTTCCGTCCCGGCCCGGTGCCGCCGGCCGGCCGGGAGCTCGGATTCGGCCCGGATGGGCCCAGTTCTGGCTCTGAGCGACTCGGTACGGCGCGGCTTGGCGCGGCTCGGCGGCGTGGTCTCAGCGGATTTATCGTCGCATAGAGGGACGCCGGATCGTCTGATACAAGGCCAACTAATGGAGCGAGTCAGGCATAAAAGAATTAACTTATCGATCCGTAAAGCGTGGATAAGTGGGCGTTACCCTGATGCAGTGAAAGGAGACGGCCGAAAAGTCGAGATTATAAACACGGCTCAAACGCAGGTTTGGTGACATGTAGATTAACTATGAGTAGTTTGGCATAGATAAATTACTTGTGATGATGAAAAAGCGCGGCATGTCAATGCATGTTTCCACACATGCATACCTAGCGCCACAAACTAAAGATAGAATAAGAAGAAAAACACCACCCTCAAATGGTAATGATCATCAAATGTATGGCAAGATAAAGTTAACTATCACCAGATGTATACTCACGTTTCGCCAACACTTGTTTATGTGCACAAAGCATCGCAAATTAAAGCCCGTTACGTCGATAAATTAGTGTTTGCTTACAAGCCTCAATAGGTCTATGCTGCATTCGTCCCTTTCCACAATACTTGATGAAAGCAATAATGAGCTCCATTTAGTCTAGCTAGCGGCAGTTTGTGGGAAAGTTTACCTACCGCGCACAAAGGTAGCCTTCAGCAACTGATCTGAAAACGCTAGCTTATTTTAGCGTTAGGCTCAAGCTAGGCTAAGCTGTTTAAAAATCGTTCGGATAACTGACATGTGTGTTACCTGTTTTACGTTAAGCAAATTGAGATATATACTCACTACGAAATGAGTGTGCCTATAACAATAGTTTGTGGTCATTTCGATTAACGTTAAGAGCAAGCATACCATATATATTATATTCATACATAAAGAGCGTATTGATGATTACCGAGCGGGCGCGAAGCGCCCGTGAGGTTTCTCGTCAACTTACTAGACAAATTTACATTTGACCCGGCCCCCGACCCGGCCCGAACCGGCCCGAACCAGCCCGACCCGGCCATACAGACGCTTTTCTGAAGATAATAACTTTGAAACCACTGCTCCGATTGAGATCGGGTTTTGACCATGAAAAAGGACCATCAAATCAATTTTGATTTTGTTATAGTACGTTCTGATAGGGGTGGTACTACAGCGCGTGGAACCCGCAGACGTCGAAATGAACACAAATAATTATTGATCAAAAATGGCTTGACTTATCTAAGCATTCGTTTTGTATACGCTGAAGCATAGGACGTACTCCCTTTTGGCGGATTCGAGAAAGGAGATCATGTACAATTTAATCAAGCATAGCTTTTATGTTGGCATGCATGGAGGCCTGGCAATTTCTATGGGGGCAATTTCTGGCAATTTCTATATTTAGGACTAAAAGGACTATGTGTTACTACCACGTGTGCTCCCGTACCGTTGTATATTTCAAACCTGTTTTAGCTTTACTTTACCAGTGCGCGCCCGCTCGGTCATCGCCCAAAAAGGCGTTTTACTGGTTATTATGGAAGCAGAGCAGTTTCAGGATAGCAATCCCATCCAACCAATATCTAGTTGAAGCTGCATGGAGAGACGGAAATGTGATTAGCAAACTTGCTAAGTTTACTTAGCAACTATATAAGACAACATGTAACAAACGCCAACAGGCTTTACAACGGTAATGTTTCAGCGTCCTTCTAGGAAAACAGGCCAAGTCAAGCCACCACGTTTTAGGCTAGGCAGTAGGCAGTAGGCACCCAAGTTGGTGCATTCCGAAACGACAGCAAAAACATAATTATTAATCACGATGTGAATGAGCCCCTGTAGCTCAGTGGGAGAGCGCTGGACTTCTGACCTATCCCGGTGTGGCAGCCCGGGTTCGAGTCGCTTCGGCGCTCGCTGTTTGCTCCTGACTGGGATGGCCTGCGGCCGGTGGCAGCGGTCGCACTCAAGGTCAGGTGACGTCAGTGAGCGGGGCGGACCGTGTCCAGGTATGTCGGGCACGTAAAACTTTCGTCTCTAAATTCTGCCGGCCAACAGGAATTGCGCGATCGGGTGGTGAGGTCAGGACCTGCGCAACAAGCTCTGCTTAGCGTGGGTCCTGACTTCGGAAATCCATCCATACAAAACATTCGGACTAAATTTATTATAAAAAAAAAAAAATGAGTATGTGCGTGTTTGAAGTTAAAACACTTGAAGTTAGAGAGCTCAGCTGCATTCAGTGGTGATGCCGGCTAATAAAAATGTCCTGGAATCAAGGGTCTACCTTGACGCAGTCGGTCGGCTTTTTATGCTGCTAATTGCTCTCCAGGATGGCTGAGCAATTCCGAATAATTGGTTGATTTTTATCAGCACTTTGTTGTTTGTAAGCCAAATGCTGAAGTTGAGACGGTGGTTTCCTCAGAAAAGCAGAACTAAGTGAAAACATCAGAAGCAGATTCATTAATACATTAAACGAAGAAAATATAACTACGACCTTATTACATGCCCATTCAATCAGTATTAAATACTGTTTGGTTTATGCGAGAGAAGACAAAAAAAAACATGGATCAGGGAAGATGTTTGCGTTTATGATCGAGCTACCATGAGTCTACAATTGATCAGGCCTGCCTGAAATGAAAACAGCTATTTTGCCCTTTGAACTTCCGTATAATATGTCCTGACTGTTAATGTGAGGCTCGGGAAATGCAATGTCCTGTTCGGGGAATAGGAGGTGCGCGTCCAGTGGGGCCTGAGCGCAGCATCTCTCGCGCGTGCCGGTGGGCAGAGAGGTAGGCTGAGCCGCAACACTCGGACGCCGCACAATTCAACTGAAGTGGTAGACTGCGCCGCCTGACTTACCTGTACAGCGGGAGAGCCTAAGTTCGGCGCTTCACTGGAGAAATAGACGAGACTGAGGGTACCGGAACCTTTACCTGTATATGTGTTACAGGCAAGACTTGATATCGTGCACACATCAAAATGTCTCAAAACCACTCCGAAAAACTCAATCGTGGTATTTCTAGGAATTCTATGAGATATTTACAGATGATGCACATTTAAACAGGATCGTACAAAATGAGTGAAATGTTAATTCTAAACACCTTTACCATTTCGACAATGGTAAAAGTGAAAACATCTACCTTGACGCAGTCGAGGATGTTCTTGACGCAGTCGCAATCAATGTAGATGTCACTAACTAAATTTTGATAAAGCAAATGCTTTGTCACTAAATGGCACGATACATCTTTCGACGGCTTCGCCACAGAACGAACGATCCAATGGGTGCATCATTTTATTAGTTATCACACAATTAATTCACGGAAAGAATACTTAACACAATTTGCATGACAGTGACCAGCAGTGGACACACTCAGCATGACGGCCCGACATACGACATATGACAACTGACACAGACCAACTGTCAGCCGCAGACGGCCCGGCGGTGACAGATGAGTGCTGCTGAATAATGAGCCCCATGTTGGGGGCGGTGCCGGGTGTTAAACACAGAGAGACAGACGTCCAGCCGAATTCAGGCGGCTTCTGGCCGTCCCGCCCGCCTCCGGTGGCCAGCTTCATGTAGGCCAGTCGACGAATCTACGCCTCCATGAATTAATTCTGTCTGCGATTTGTTCTCGTAGGAATTTCCAGGACATTTTGGCAATACGATCCGTCAAGAATATGAATCCTGCCCTCTGTTTTATATCACATAAATTAACGGTTAAAGCTGTTTGTCGGTTCTGTTTTAGTGCCTATTCTGAGTCTACATGCTGCAGACGCATCGCCAGCTGGCGGATTCTCATTACTCGCGACTTGATCCTCCGCGGAACACTTGTAATTAGATAAATTGGGCCGCGGATCCGGGCAAAGTTGGGTCAAAAATGACTGCGCTAGCGTCGGACCGGGAGCGGCAGCCGGTTCATATATTCATAGCGGCAGAAAATGACTGCTGCCGAGCGGTGGTAATCTAATTAGTACCTGAACACCGCGAGGCGGAGCGATAAATATATTCAGCACGTGCTGAGGAATATGTTTGGCCGTTCCACGCGCGTCGCCCAACAGCTCTTGCTCAGAGGAAATGTCGCTGCTCGTCCGCACTGCTTATTGGCCTGCTTTTGAAAGTTACGAGACAGTCAAATGCGTTAAGGGTTTGTCAACTTAGCGGTAACGGAGTGATCGCGGTTTGCGAACAAAGCATTGCACCACACAATGCCCCCGTGACGTGACACGCATAGTCATTTGAGCCTACTGTTGAACTCACAATGTGGTGCGGGTGTTTAAGAGACAGTATCGAATTTATTGGGATGTATGCATTACAGGCAATATGAAAACTCAGGCAGTTTGCAAAATGCCTGAAATATCGGAGAGTTTCGAAACTACCTGCAATTTTTAGGCAGTTTCGAAACTGCCTAGGCAATATGACATTTACGAGAACGCAGGCAGTTCCAAAACATCTTAGGCCGGATTTGATCTAGGCCCGTTACAGACATTGTGGTTGATCCAGGGCCTATTTTAACACGTTAATTGGGTGGGGGGCAAATTCCCTCCCAGTGAGCCATCCCCCCAGTCCAGAAATTTTGCATGCATATTGCATATTGCCTGTCGATTTCGAAACGATGAAAAGTGTCATTTCCACTTCCATCCGCTGTTCATTGAGGTTCCTATTTTGCATTAAAGTATGCAGATATCACATCACGTTAATACGCGTAGGTACTGCCGAGGGCGGGGGGGGGGGGGTGATTACCGCCTCTTCCCGTTTATTTTTGCGATACCATTCATTACATATCGGTCAACCGAGCTCAAACTAGGCATGGCTTATTATACGTTAGTCTTGTTCGCACCTTCTCATTTTGTTTTGTTTTGGTCACATCATGTCAGGTCACAAGGTCATGTTAAGTGAGGCTACCTCCAAAACTGTTTAAGATCATATCACAGCCACAGGGTTTATCCAAACGATATGAAACTAACAGCATGTTATGAGGACACCAATAGCAGCATTTCTGCTATCTCCGATTTGTATTATCGGTGGCCTAAGGTTGGGTCATTTTTGTTAGCTAACCATTACAAACCAGTGGCGGAATGCAATTGTTTGTTTTGTTGAACATATTTTATTCAGCATTACAAAGAGGTGATCACATACACATGTCTAAGGATTGTCGCAAAAGCTCTAGCTGTTTATGACTAGGCGCCTCTCCTACACTTGTAATGATAATATGAATACAGTAGGAGCAAAACAAAAACACAAACAACCCGTAACTCATAAAAGTAATACAGAAATGTAATCAAATAACCCTATCTGCCGTCTCGGTACTATGCTGCGCTGGTATCATATTTCACTGTGTACGCCTATCTCTCTTGCCAATTTTGCATATCTCTCTTGAAAAAAATACTTTGGGGGATTTCCCCTCTAACTACATTTGGGTGCATACTTCAAGGACAAAGGTGACATTTTCGCTCTGTGACCTCTAAGAGGCCAACTTAGGTTACTGAGGGTTCTTGCAGTTTTTTTATGATAACTTATAACATACACCGTTTAACGTGCGATGGGACTTGTTTCACTTCGAAATGGTCACTTTTAACCTTCGTCCTGATGGGGGTCATTTTTACCCCCTGAGGTTTTTCGGGAAAAGCGGGAAAGGGCGGCCAAATTTGGCACAGTTATTCGCACATAAATTGCCCACATTTCTTAAAAGTGTTTACCTCAGGTCATTTTAGGTCAGGTCACCAGGTCACGTCAAAAGACCTTACCTCCAACAATGTTTGTGGTCGTGCCAAAGCCACAGTGTTTGTCCGAGACTCTTGAAGTTTCCAAGATTTAATCACGTTATAAGTCCCTACAATTCGTTTATCTCGGATTTTGTTTGTATCGGTGACCTAAGGTCAGGTCAATTTCTTGACATCCCCATTATAAGTCAATAGGAAAAGATACAAATGCTTCCTATTCAGACAATATGCAAGAGATCAGGCCAATTCTTTCAGAATCATGCTATTTTAGCTCATTTATGATGAACCAGGTACAATTGATGCTCAGTGGCCTCTGCAAGGTCAGAAGAGATTATCTGAAGTCACCTGGACGTTTTTGTCAATAACTTTTGATAGAATAAAGATAGAGAAGTGCAAAGGTCACCACTATGCTTGTCTCATCGCGTCCCGTCGCCCCATATGCAACATGACCTACATGCGTCACCAAATGACCTTGACCTGAGGTCAAATTTTGAAGTGGCCCTAAACCAGGTCACCATTAATATGTGTCGATGCACCTTGACAAGACAAACACGATGGTGTTAATTTTACTGCTATATGGCTAACCAATTACAAGTTATGTATGATAAACTTTTTGTTGTTGAAAAAATGCCCTCGTGACCTTTGGTGACCTCTGGAACCTTAACTATTGACCTGAGCTATAACTTTGATGGCATCATAGCGATTACATTTTGCATGACCTTTCTATTGTTTTTCCGTTTCTTCCTAGCTATCATAGTTCTCGAAATATTTAGGGATTTTTAGAGCAAAGTCCTTTTTTTTTGCCAAAAATAAAAATAAAAAATAATCTATCTCTATCTCTATCTCTATCTCTATCTCTATCTCTATCTCTATCTCTATCTCTATCTCTATCTCTATCTCTATCTCTATCTCTATCTCTATCTCTATCTCTATCTCTATCTCTATCTCTATCTCTATCTCTATCTCTATCTCTATCTCTATCTCTATCTCTATCTCTATCTCTATCTCTATCTCTATCTCTATCTCTATCTCTATCTCTATCTCTATCTCTATCTCTATATCTATCTCTATCTCTATCTCTATCTCTATCTCTATCTCTATCTCTATCTCTATATATATCTCTATCTCTATCTCTATCTCTATCTCTATCTCTATCTCTATCTCTATCTCTATCTCTATCTCTATCTCTATCTCTATCTCTATCTCTATCTCTATCTCTATCTCTATCTCTATCTCTATCTCTATCTCTATCTCTATCTCTATCCATATCTCTATCTCTATCTCTATCTCTAGCTCTTATCTATCTCTCTATCTCTCTATCTCTCTATCTCTCTGTATCTCTATATCTCTATATCTCTATATCTCTATATCTCTATCTCTCTATCTCTCTATCTCTCTATCTCTCTATATCTCTATCTCTATATCTCTCTATATCCCTATCTCTCTATATATCCATCTCTCTATCCCTCTATCTATATATATCTCTATCTCTCTATCTCTCTATCTCTCTATCTCTCTATCTCTCTATCTCTCTATCTCTCTATCTCTCTATCTATCTATCTCTCTATCTCTCTATCTCTCTATCTCTCTATCTCTCTATCTCTCTATCTCTCTATCTCTCTATCTCTCTATCTCTCTATCTCTCTATCTCTCTATCTCTCTATCTCTATATCTCTCTATTTCTCTCTATCTCTATCTCTCTATCTCTCTATCTCTCTATCTCTCTATCTCTCTATCTCTCTATCTCTCTATCTCTCTATCTCTCTATCTTTCTATATCTCTATCTCTCTATCTCTCTATCTCTCTATCTCTCTATCTCTCTATCTCTCTATCTTTCTATCTCTCTATCTCTATATCTCTCTATCTCCTATCTCTCTATCTCTCTATCTCTCTATCTCTCTATCTCTCTATTTCTCTATCTCTCTATCTCTATATCTCTCTATCTCTCTATCTCTCTATCTCTCTATCTCTCTATCTCTCTATCTCTCTATCTCTCTATCTCTATATCTCTCTATCTCTCTATCTCTCTATCTCTCTATCTCTCTATCTCTCTATCTCTCTATCTCTCTATCTCTCTATGTCTCTATCTCTCTATCTTTCTATCTCTCTATCTCTCTATCTCTATATCTCTCTATCTCTCTATCTCTCTATCTCTCTATCTCTCTATCTATCTATCTCTCTATCTCTCTGTCTCTCTATCTCTCTATCTCTCTATCTCTCTATCTCTCTATCTCTCTATCTCTCTATCTCTCTATCTCTCTATCTCTCTATCTCTCTATCTCTCTATCTCTCTATCTCTCTATCTCTCTATCTCTCTATCTCTCTATCTCTCTATCTCTCTATCTCTCTATCTCTCTATCTCTCTATCTCTCTATCTCTCTATCTCTCTATCTCTCTATCTCTCTATCTCTCTATCTCTCTATCTCTCTATCTCTCTATCTCTCTATCTCTCTATCTCTCTATCTCTCTATCTCTCTATCTCTCTATCTCTCTATCTCTCTATCTCTCTATCTCTCTATCTCTCTATCTCTCTATCTCTCTTATCTCTCTATCTCTCTATCTCTCTATCTCTCTATCTCTCTATCTCTCTATCTCTCTATCTCTCTATCTCTCTATCTCTATATCTCTCTATCTCTCTATCTCTCTATCTCTCTATCTCTCTATCTCTCTATCTCTCTATCTCTCTATATCTCTATCTCTCTATCTCTCTATATCTCTATCTCTCTATCTCTCTATCTCTCTATCTCTCTATCTCTCTATCTCTCTATCTCTCTATCTCTCTATATCTATATCTCTCTATCTCTCTATCTCTCTATCTCTCTATCTCTCTATCTCTCTATCTCTCTATCTCTCTATCTCTCTATCTCTCTATCTCTCTATCTCTCTATCTCTCTATCTCTCTATCTC